>QNUK01000166.1:737500-787500 GCA_013621035.1 Clarias magur
TAGATTTTTTCGTTGAGAATATAAAACATTACTATATATATATATATTTATAGGCAAACAAATATCTTAGAAAATGAGCTTATATACAGTACAACTTTTGTTTTTACTGTTATGCTTTTTCTGTCATATTATTGAAACATGCTTTCATAAACAAAAGTATCCTATTGTAATTTAATATAGGAAATGGGACTTAGACTTAAATACTCCTGCGCTGCTTGGTGATCATGCAGGTAAGTGGACTGGCAACTCTAAAATGCCAGTGACTACTGTACATCTTGGAAGTGTTCCCAACAGCCCTGTCCAAGATAAAATGCTTACTGAAGATGAATGAACATACTATTATGAGGGTCTGCTTAATTAAAAAAATATACAATACACTGTACAGTATAAATGCACAATTTAGCATGGATTTAGCATGAAACGTTTTTCATTCTGGAGTAGGATCTAGGGTCTATGCTAAAAATAAATTATGAAATTTAAATGCGGGTTAACTTTTAATTTGCTTTTCTGAGTGGTCACATTAATGGAATAATGTCAATGGCTTTGTTAAGTCAGTTTGTGTTAAACAGACCAAGCACCTCTTTTCTACAGCTCACTTTAATGAAGTAGTATTTATAACTTAAGTCATTAAAAATATCTGGATATATATATTGTGTACAAAGTAAAAGTTGTTTGTGGGCCACAAATGGACAAAGAGATTGTTTGTCCCATTGAGGGGTTGCCACAGCAGACCATCCGATCTGTACACAACATGGCACAGGTTTTACTCCAGATGCCCTTCTTTATGCAACCCTTGTGTCTGATATTGGGACCGGCACTGCATCCAATGGCTGGGGTTTGGGCGTTGGGTGGGAACTGAACCCAGGCCTTCCACATGGCAGAGGAGGAACCTACAGTACCACTGAGTCATCAAGTGGGACTTTTAATTATACTGTAAGTGTCGTGATTATATATTCAATATTGCTCTTTAATCGCATTCCATAGTTTTTGAGGTTATATTTCGCATCTGTTGGTTACAGTGTGACACTGGAATTAATATTACATTGATTCAACAAGCCTTACACCACAATTAAATAATTATTTTGTACATCCCAGTTAGGAAACTGGGGTCAGAGCATAACATCAGCCTGGATACCACACATATGGAACAGAAAGGGTTAACAGTCTTGGTCAAGGGCTCAGCAGCTTAATCACCAGTGTAGGGTGTTACTGCTGAAAGCAAGAACCATTGGAGCTGCCACCAGCTCATGGGTATTGCACAACATTCTGCTGGGATTTGAACTCAGGATGTTCTGTTTACTACGCAGGCGCATTAACCAACTAAGCCACAGCACTGCTGCCAGGTCAGAAAACTGATTCAGTATTAATTTAGTTTAAAATAACTGTGCACTAAACTCTTATTATTATACATGGTGATGCTTAATTACAGTATATTTCATTAAGGAATCATTTTGGTCAGAGACATTTCTTGTAAAATTCCTTCCGAGAAATAGCTTGGAGGTATGAGATACTTCTGAGATTAAATATCCAGCTTCAGACTTAATCCCATCAACCTCCACCAGCCTTGCAACTTAAACTCCCAATCTTTTGGTTACAGGCACCGGTCCTAAACCAGCAAGAGAACAACTACCAGTAACTCTAAGTCTACTGAGGTATTTGATGTTATTGAGATTTCTTCTAAAACTTGACAGAATATATGATATTTTCCTGAGGTCTTTGGCTCAGAAGAAAAATCTAAATTGTGCACGGTTGAGCATCAGGCTTCCAATGCCAACATCATAGTTTCAACATCCACATGTTCATACAAATGCATAGCTTATCACTTTTTCTGGTCGTGTCCAAAAGTTATGATTTTTTTGGTGCAAAATGGTGTGACATAGCTGCAACTCCTCAGTGTTTCCTACTTCTGCAGCTCTGCCCTCAACACACAGCACACAAATTATTATCCAGACCTGTTAATTGGTGTTGGCCTCATTAATGCCAATTTCATCATTCTACAGTATGTACTCTCCCTGTGCGCCTATCCTGACAATTTTGAAAGGTGTTATTTTATTAATCTTTTTATGTTAGCTTGTGTTTCAATAACACCATCCACTGGTAGTCTGAGCCTGAAGGAATTCTAACACTAGCTCTTGGATTCTACAAGAAACAAATGGAAAGAATATACAGTACTGTGAAAATGTTTTGAGCCACCCCTCATTTCTGCATGTGAAATGAAATCATATGTAGATTAAATTAAAGAAATGAGAACAAATGTTTTACTGTGACAGGCTGTGCTTATGTAACAACCTCAGCAGCAACCTTATTTCCCCTCTTGTCTGTTCCAACCACTCAGCATTCAGCATCAGCAGTAATCACCGGCCTGTTCATCTGTCACCATTGCACCTGTTTCTCACATGCCTTAAGATTTTTTTTTAAATCAATTCGTTAATTTCAATTATTAATAATACATAATAATAATAATAATAATAATAATAATAACAACAACAACAACAACAACAATAATAATAATAATAAAAACATTCCTCTTGAACTGGTACAGGAACTGAAAATGAGAGACAACAAAATTCTTTAGGAAGCCTGCGAAGAAGATTGGGGAGACTCCTCAAGATTGTGTTAAAAATAGAAAAAAGACTGGCTTTTTAAAAGCAAAATATGAATAAATATACAGTACTGTACTGTATATCCTAATTTGAGTTGTTTCTGTATTTTATATAAAAATAATAATAATAACAAAAAGACATTAGCATTACACACAAATTCATTTTCTCACTCTACCCCATTCCACCAGGGTCATATCCAGGGTTGAGTTATGTAGTACAATTTATGTAGTGAGGATCTAATACCAAAATTGTGTCCATAGGTTTGAGACTTAAGAAGTGAATGCATTCTTAAGTGGTATTCAAAAATTCAGAGCTGCACACAAGGGATGGACTTTCCTGAAAAACAGAGGTATGCGTCTCACCTTGGACTTCGGGCCACATGTCTTGCACAATATCAGCTTAAATGCGATACACTATTTAGTCCAGTGCCGCTGTCTGAAAATACAATGTAATTTAATGTAACTGCATTATACCATGTTAAAGTTCATGTTTTAACATGTGAATACACGCTTAAATAATGCGGAATTCCATTCAAGGCCAATGTTACATACATAAATATGACACTATTAATTAATTAACAGTATTAAGAGGGTTTTGTATCCAAAGTCAAATTAAAAAGACATTATAGACATTCCTTATCTCAAGGACTGAATTCCTACTGCTGATTTTTGTCTGGGGGCAGCAGGTTAAAGGAGCTTGTGTTTAAGGTCAGTGATATAAACCCAGTCTTAGATAAGATTGTTTTTTTTTTTTTTTTTCAAATAATATGCAAGTAATCTACATGATCAGAATGCCACTTTGTATATATTTTACAAAATGTACAGTGCCATCTGTTGAATTTTGGAATGGACTAAAACGGCTACGCGTTACTGTTAAGTGTGCAGAATGAACATTGCGTAAGATTGCGTTTAATTAGTAGATTTCAGTAGCACACTCATAAGCGCGTATTAAATAATGAAAAGTGCCATCTGCTGAATTTTGAGATGAACTAATTATTTTTCCATGGTAGATATTTTAATTATATGATGTCATTTTCCATTAAAATTAGTTCTGTAGTTTTTAAATGATGCGTGCACAATTCTTTTTACAGATATATATACAGGTATAATTTTTTTTTGAGTAAAAATGATCTAACATCTAACATTTGTCAACACCTCATTTCAAATTATTATTATTATTATTATTATTACATTGTTAAGCTTATTTAATTATTGACCTATTTAAACCAAACAGTAACAACCTAAAAAGCTTCCTCACTTACATGATGTAAACATATAATGTAGCTCTAGCTACCCTAGCATGTGCTCGGGAGGATGTTAATTATGTTAAAATATGAAATTGCTAACAATAAAATATAAACCGTGGACAATCTTTGCTGTGGCTTCTTCAATTAACAAAGCCTAGTGGAGTTAAGGGCATTCATGGACCATATTCTCAGCTGGACATTTACTGCCTTGGGGCATGTTTGACTGGAGCTCCAAGCAGTTGCTTGATCTGTTTGCTGTCTAGTTTTGCCTCTGGACCTAATTACTCTGGCTTCTACTTTTTTTTTTACATAAACCTGCAATTTGATATGACTATATATCAGAGGCATTCAAGTCAAACAGGGACTTGTGATGAAATGTCTCATGATTGAATGCGTAAAACCCATATGTCTGTGAATGACGATCCCAACTGAGGTGGTTCAGCGTCCACTGCAGGCTTTCCTGTGAATATTTAGTTAAGCGAGTGGAACGCCTGATCCTTGAATAACTTGTTGTCAACTTGAAAAAGAGACACATCTGCCTGTAGGAACTGTACACACAATGATTCAGGAACATTACTTGCACATTACAGGAACTCGGCTATTGCTACATCCCCCAGTATAGTCCTGACTCTCTCCAACTGATTTCCACATGTTTGGGCTATTAAAGGAGTTCCTGGGAGGCCAGCGCCTCAGGCATTATGCAGGCAGTTTGATCATGGCACAGTGATACAGTGGTGTGAAAAAGTGTTTGCCCCCTTACTGATATCTTTTGTCACACTTTAATGTTTCAGATTATTAAGCAAACTTAAATATTAGTCAAAGATAACATAAGTAAACACATCATGCAGATTTTAAATGAAGGTGTTTTTATTATTAAGAGAAAATGACATTCAAAACTACTTACTGTAGCCCTGTGTGAAAAAATGTTTAAAAATATTATATATATATATATATATATATATATATATATATATATATATATATATAGAAACACTTTTTCACATCACTGTATGTGCATTAGTGTAACAGGGGATTATGTAGAGAAATAAAGGTAGTTTTCACTTTCATAAACTGTTCTATTATTCTGCACAATCAAAAGACTTAGTTTGACTTGAACATCCCTTGTATTTTTATTCATTGCATTGCTTCTGCAGTAATGACCATAAATTATGGGATGTGCCCTCATACACAGATAAAAAAAATTTAATAAAAAAAACAACTCTACAAGCCCCACTCAATAAAAAAGGAAAGTAAAGAGAGAGAGAGAGAGAGAGAGAGAGAGAGAGAGAGAGAGAGAGACAGACATAGACAGTGAGAGGTGGTCTGTCTTTTCTCTGCTGTCAGTTTCTCAGTTCTCTGTGTATGCTGATAAGAATCCAGTCTGGGAGTAGACTCCTTACTCCTCACACAGACTTTATTTGTTACCATGCGATTCTCAGGCAGTAGGATTGAGCAAGCACCTATGCAAAAATAAACAGTGGTGGGATGGACCATTTAGTCAATAAAATGCTTCCTGCAAAAGACAACGGTGGCAAAATTATTGGCGTCCCACAAAATAATATAAATAAAAACATTGGAATGTGTGTATTTGGGTGAATTTTATATATACTGTATATATAAAAAATATATAACCATTTCCTTTTTTCACAGGGGTATACTGTACATATGGGGTAACACACAGAGGAAATTTGTCATCCAACAAATTGGGTAAAACCAAACAGAAATCTATTGAAATAATAGAAAAAATAAATAAATAAAATCAAACTTAAAAAAAAAAGAAAAGATTTTGTTGACATTACAAGTGAACCCTATCATAGCCATAGTACAGAAGTTTGGAAAGCGTAGAACTGTTGAATGCCAGGAAGAAGAGTACTCCCCTACACACACACAGTAAGGAGGATGTTAAGAGATCAAAAAAGGAGCCCAAAGATCAAAAGTTTAGAACTGCATCTTGGGGAGTTACTGATTTAAAATCAAGACTGAGATGTCTATATTCATAACAGGAGCTTTGTGGAAGAATGCCAAGAAAGACGACCTTCCTAAGACCAAGACACACATCCCAACATCCCAAACATCATCGGATTTGCACCTGGAGATGTGTGTTGTGGCCTTCATACCTACAGAAAAATACGGTTGTGGCTATTTGATGGGGATGGGAACCACCAGAGACAAGCCGATACAATATTATCATGACACCTAGGTGCCAATTCCATTTGATGATTTGGGGTTATTCTGCTGCCAGTACTCCAGCGACCCGCGTTGAAATCTGGTTGCCAAAAGGATAAAACCTGGTCTTGGTTGGGCCTTCTATCAAGACAATGACCAAAAGCACATGTCAAAGTCGACAAAGATCTGATTTCAGCACCACAAAATTAAGATTTTTTACAATGGCCCTCTCGGGCTCCAGACTTGATCCCAATTGAAAATCTGGGGTCTCTGGTGAAGAGGGCAGTTTGCAAGAGAAACCTCAAGAATCTCAATGAGTTGGAAATGTTCTGCATGGGAGAGCAGGCTGAGGTCTTTCCACAAGTGTTCTCCAACATTGTTAAGCACTACAGAAAGAGTCTGAATGCTGTCATCCTCACCAGGAGAGATTCCAAATACTGAAATTTGAAAAAAAATAAAAAAAACATGATGAACGTGCAAGAAAAAAAAGGTATTACACCTCATGTCGTTTCTTTATTGTTTTACAATGTCACATATACTTGAGTTCACGTTGCACCATTTCCGGACGTACCATGATAGACTGCGCCTTCACATATTTCATGTGCTCACTATTAATTCATACACATACTGTATGTACACACTTGAAAAACATATGATATGTGCTTGAATACTATAAGACAACACTGCTCTCTTTTCTCTTAAGCTGCATTCTCATTATGTAGCCGTGCTACTCATTAACACAATCTCAAATTAGCATTAATGTTATAATGTCTGTTATTGTCCTGAGCCCCCTCCCTTCTTCTTTTTTTTCTTTATTTCTTTTCCTTTTCTATAGCTCGCAGGTTAATCTTGGACCACTGTGCAAAACACCCTATTGAAGACAGGCTCTAGAAAAGAACGTGTTTTTCTTGTTTCTCTCCATCTCTCTTTGCCCGTGTGCTGAAAATTTATAAAGCCATCCATTTAAATCAGTCACTTTTATTATTTCTATTCCGAGGAAGGCCGCCTCCAACATGCTTTTTAATGAGTCATAGGGGAAAGGTGCTATGAATTATTAATGCTCAATCACCAAGCTCTAAATGAATTAACAATGGCCATGTTATTGTCGGCTAATTCCTGAGTATTTTCTCCATCTCGCAAATAATCAAATTCACATTCATCTATCTTATATTTTTTAAAAAGCATGCACATACATTTCTTTTTTCATTTAAAGTACTTTCATAAATATGCAATATTTTTAACCTCATTTCAGTCCAAGACATGATCAAGAAATTGCAAAATGAAAAATCTCCTGTATTATAAAAGTACAAACCATTTTATTTAAATATCTTCTTACAATTTATTATTTCTCATTTTCTGGATAATAATTGTAGTATGATGTAAAAATGACCTTGTAGATGCAGAGTAACGTTCTGGCAGGACGTTCTTATTGTTGTTATTGTGATATTTTACAGCATTTTGTACTTTTTGACGTAATCATACATTGTACTGCATCATTACAGTAATATTGTATTGGTGGCTATACTACTACCATGATAAATCACAGTTTGAATACTTGTTTGAATAATTGTTAAAAATTAATCTTAAATAAATTTAAGTCAGAAATCCTAACAAAAGGAGCTATTTTAGAGAACTAACAAAACATACAGTGGAACCTTGGATTACGAGCATAATTCGTTCCGGAAGCGGGCTCGTATTCCAAAAACACTCATAAACCAAATAGACTTTTCCCATAAAAAATAAATACAAATACATTAAAATAATTAATACAACATATAAAGTAAAAATAAAACAAATTAACCTGCACTTAACATAAAAAAAATAATAAATCCAGACAGTAAAGTGCTTCCGTTTGTGCGCGCAGGCACCGTGTATTTGTGTGTGTGTGTGTGTGTGTGTGTGTGTGTGTATGTGTGTGTGGAATTAGCCCCTCGCCTCGTCTTAAACAGTAAAACTTCCTCTCCCTCCCACACCTTGCTTTTTAAGTTTCACAACTAACATACACAATGCAAACACTGTTTTAACGGAAAAAAAAGAAATCACTTTAATGATACTTGCGTGAGCATACTAACGGAATCACTGCTGTAAAGTAAAAAATAAAAAATAACAAATGAACCAGCACCTTACCTTTGAAAAGAATCGCGGCAGAGCGATGTTTGTGTAAACAAATTGCGTGTGCAGCCAGGGAGGTCTGTGTGTGTGTGTAAAAAGTGTGCGCGTGTGTGTGTGTTGGGGCACAGTGTCAAATTACGCGCGAGCACACAGAAGAGAGAGGGAGATTATAAGAGATGAGCACTAAGACGCAGCAAGGGAGATGATTACTCATAATTCCCGTAGCGTAAGAGAGAGAAAAATCATTGGCTCATTTGTGATCACTTGCCGCTCGGTGTCAAAATAAGAGTCGCATACGTAATACATGATACTCGGCGCTCGTAAACTAATACTTGCTCAGTTTCCGATTAAAAATGTATTAAAAATTCTTGCTCGGTTTGTGGAACACTCGTAAACCAGGTTACTCGCAATCTGAGGTTCCACTGTACTTGTAATACAAAACTGCTAAAATGAAAAATACCAAAACCAGTGGATTCACTGGGCTAAATTGTTAAGAAATTATGAAAAAAAAAAACTTGGTAAAATTTGCAATAATATTTGAATTTCAAATACCCTTTGCCAAGTACCTGCTGCATAGAATATTTTAAGCAAAATGTTTATTATATCTTTTTGCTATAATAATAATAATACAGTACATTGTAATGCAGTACAATGTAATGTTTTGTTCACAGTGTTGAATTGTTTCTCAATGATTGCCTTGAAAGCACTTCAAGACTTCGTATCTTTCTCAGTCTCACACCTGTTCACATCTGCTGTAATTATCATTAAAGATCCACACAAACATTTTTCTCCTTCCTCCTACTCTTTGACCAGAGGAAATGCAAACTTTGATAAGTCCCAATTTTCCTTCTTACCTCTTTAGTTTAAAAGTTAGCATGTTTTTTTTCCAGATCAAGTGAAACTGGTCATGTGAAATATACTCAGCGGGTTAAACAACCGCAGGCTGCTGTTCCTTACCCTTCTACTCCCCTCTCTAATCATCCTCTACTCCTCCTCCATCTCTGTTCTCTCTCCTCATTCGTTCTTTCAGACAACTGCAAATGATAGTGATTAACGTAAAACAAGTCAGCAAATTAATTAATCAACTGCCACCTTCTGGGCCCCTGGATTAAAATGGCCTCTGTGACCCTTGAGGCTGTGCTGCAACAAAATATCATTCTAGACTGTCTTTAAATGAGCACAAAATTGGTGCCAATTCTGTGCAAAGGCATTCTGGGAAACAAGCAGAACAGAGGTAATGGGTCACCTCAAATGCGTTAACTCACAGGAAGCATTAAAGGTGCAAACAAGGTACAACGAAATTGTTTTGGAATAACTGGACACAATATACTTTATGTACTGTATATAGTATCAGGTTTTGTTCTGCATACACATATTCCACACATAGTTTCCTTTCTGATGTATTGGGCATATTTGTACCACCGATTTGTCTGATCAGAGTGCATGGAAATGGGATTTTTTTTTTTTCATTTAATTAATAAATTTTTTGGGCTGGGCGGGATTAAGACACAGATACGTCTTGAATTGTCCTGTACGATTGTCAAAGACTCTGCTATACGGACATCTAGAGGAAGTTCGTTCCACCACCTAGGTGCCAGAACAGAAAAGGGTCTGAATGTACATCTTCCTCGATCCCTGAGAGATGGTGGAATGAGGCGAGCAGTGTTGGTGGATTGTAGGGAACGTGATGCAATGCGTGGTGTGATTAGATCAAAGAGGGAAGTGGGTGCTGGGCCATTTTTAGCTTTGTAGGCGATCATTAGGGTTTTGAATTTGATACAGTTATAGTATAGCTACAGTACAGGAAGCCAGTGCAGGGAGCGGAGAAGTGGTGTGGTGTGGGAGAACTTGGGAAGGTTGAAAACTAGACGTGCCGCTGCATTCTGGATCAGCTGCAGAGGATGAATGGTGGACAGAGGCAGACTTGCCAGGAGTGAGTCGCAGTAGTCCAGTCTTGAAATAACAAGGGACTGAACAAGCACCTGAGGTTCCTTTCAAAAGCTACACATGATGCTGCGTGTAAACGCTATGGGAACGTCCCTTTGTTCACCGGTTATGAAGCACGTGTGTGTCAAACACGCCAAGCTTTTGGCATATATAACCTTGGTCAGGTGATGTCATCTGATGAGGTGCATCTGCAGGTTATAAATAGGACTGAACTCGTGTGGGCATGTGTGCAAGCACTTTATAAAACTAAAATAGAAAGATGTAACAAAAGATGGCAGAGTTAGACAGGAGATGCGTGCCTCCGTGTGAAAGATATCTCGCAGAGGGCAATCTCCACGCCTTCTGTTTTAAGTGTTTGGGGGAAGAGCACACTTTCCTCAGGCATGAGCATTGCGATCTCCTCCCTATTAAAGTCCGTTGCCGTCTACTTCTCAAGCACGCTTCTTGTGAAGGGGCGGAAGAAACTTCCTCTCTCGCTTCGGCGGAGATGGAAACTGTCACTTCAGAGCTATCCTCTAGTGAGGAGCAAGTTATTAGAGGTGGTGACATGCGCAGTTGGATGCTTACACCTCGATTGGCTGCATTAGCAGGAGTCCCCCAAGCGCTCAAAATTAGACAACAGGTTTCTGTCAGGTGGCCAAAACATCAATCCATTCTAATGTCAATTCATTCTAATGTCATGGATGCAAAGGTACGGGGTTATATGATGATGCCCCAGATATACAGTAAGAGATGGCTTGCAGGCTATCTCTGTCCTGGGACGTCATCCTCCCTGAAAAAGCCCACACTGTCCACCAAGCCATGTAGACTTCTTCATTGGTGGGAAAAGCTTTTCAGGCAGCGGGTTAGTACTTTAAGCAGGAAAGAAAATGCTTCTTATGGCACTGAGTCTCAATCCTAAAAAGTCGAGATGAGCTAGGACGACATCTCGATGTCGAAGCGCTAGCTCCTGAGACTGAGCCAGAATCAGCCAGTCGTCTATGTAATTCAAGATACGGATGCCCTGGGGTCATAAAGGAGCCAGGGCTGCATCCATACATTCTGTAAATGTGCGGGATGACAGGGCTAGGCCAAATGGAAGGACCCGCTGGTAAGCCTCGTCCAAGAAAGCGAACCTCAGAAACTTCCTGTGTTGTGGTAATATTTCTATATGAAAATATGCGTCCTTCAGGTCGATTGTCACCAACCAATACTCTGGTTGAATTTGAGAAACAATCATATTGAATGTCAACATTTTGAGATGGCAGTTCAACCCGCAAAGATCCAAAATTGGACTCTTTTTCTGGGAGAGGAACATGTTCTATGGCTCCTTACCCCAGCAAAGTCTGTAATTCCTGACTCAACAAAGGTGCTCGTTCTGGTTTCTTCTTGGCGGAGATTGAACGCTGGCCTCCCCGGGGGGTAGACACACCACAGACCTGGACGCATAAGCGTCTGGACTTCTTCTTTGAAGAGATAATGCTCCTCCTTGAGGCGGATTGCAAAGTGCAGCGAGCCCAACCCCAATCTCTACGAGGGGGTGCACGGCTTGTGGGAATCAGACCTGGGCATCCCTGAGCATGGCAGGGAAGAAACCTCACATGAAGTTTTGCCTCCCGAAACCTATTGATGACAGTACTAACGGCTTCACTTAACAGGCAGGAAGGCGAGATGGGGGCATCAAGGAGGAAAGTGTGATCCTTGTCCTTGATGCCCGTAAGATTAAGCCACAGATGTCTCTCTGTAGACACCATGGCAGCCATAGAGCAACCATCTGCTTGGTTGTGCGAAGGGACTGGCTCAGCATAATTCTAAAAATGCCCTTTCATCGATAACCCCGCCGGTGCCCAAGTCATTCAGCAGGTCAGCCTGGTGCTGCTCTGCACACCATGGCGGTTTTACAGGCATACCAGGGCTTTGTACACTTTATATTTGGTTCAGACGCTGGTCTTTGACTTTGGGTCCCACTCTAGGTATTGTCATCACAAGGCTAAAGACAGACGCTTCCCTCATGGGCTGGGGTGCATTCTTAGATGATCATGCAGGATAAGGGATCTGGAGAGGCCACCTTCTCGCATGGCACATCAATTACCTCGAAATGATGGCTCTATTTCTGGCCCTGAAATATTAAGAGGCTACCATGTCCTAATGCGGGTGGACAACACTACCATGGTCTCGTAAATAAATAGCCTGGGTGGACTGTGCTTGCGCTGCTTGAACAGGCTAGCGAACCAGGTTCTGCTTTGGGCACAGGACAAGTTCCTGTTCCTCAGGGCGATTTACATTCTGGTGCATTCAAATGTGCGAGCAGATTTACTATCCAGACAAACTATGACACATAGGGAATGGAAACTCCACCCTGAAGTAGTCAATTAAATCTGGAAGAGATTTCATGTAGCAGAGGTGGACCTCTTTGCCTCACATGAAACAGCACAATGTTTCTTTACTACTTTCTCTGCTCCCGGGAGTCCTGGCAAAGGTCCGTCAACAGGGCTTGCATCTCTTATTGATAGCGCCCCGCTGGCTGACCAGAGTGTGGTTCTCAGATCTAATATCTCTCCTCGACCGCTCAACATGGGTGATTCCAGGCAGGAGGGATCTTCTGTCTCAGGCGCAGGGTGGTTTTCCAGCTGGTGTAATTGAACCTATACTCCCTCCACTAGAAGAACTGCCCTCAAATGGAGTGTATTTGAAAATTGGTGCATAGTAAAATATGTAGACCCAGTCCACCGCCAAATTGTTTCAGTGCTGGAGTTTCTACAAGAAAAATTGACCTCGTACTTATGCCCCAGTAATCTCAGAACGGACGTAGCTGCTATTTCAGCTTGTCATGTTCTGACTGATGGAGGTTCTGAGCTAAACGGTTGAGGCCGCTCACTAGAGCTAGAGTCCCTTCTTGGAATCTAGCTATTGTGCTAGATGAGTTGGTTGACACCCATTTTGAACCACTAGAGTCAGTGCCTGTCAGGCTTCTGACCCTTAAGATGGTTTTTCTCATGGCCATTACTTCTTTGAAGAGAAGTAGAGATTTGCAGGCTTTGTCAGCCTCTCCATCTTGCTTAGACTTTGCCTCTGGGCTAGTCAAAGCTATTCTGCATCCTCACCCGAACTATCTTCTGAAAGCTCCATTCTCGACTATGCACCCAGTTGTTCTCAAAGGCTCTGTCCTCCGCCATTTACAGCTCGGGAGCAGGAAAGACTTCACTTACTGTGTCCAGTTTTTGCTCTTAAGATTTACATCCACCGCACTAGCCAGTGGTGTGAATCAGAGCAACTATTTATATGTTATGGGGGCCCCAGCCGGTGGTGGGGGTTGTGGGGGATTGGCCACCACTAGACAAACATTGCACATTGGGTGAGAGATGCTATTGCCCTAGCCTACAAGGTGCGTGGTCAGACTTTGCCTCTAGGAATTAGGGCCGATTTCAATTGCTCTGGCAAGAGATGCCCCCTTGCAGCATGTGGCAGGTTGGTCCTCTCTGCACACATTTGTCAGATTTTATAGTTTGGATGTCCATGCTACTTCAGGCTTGTGGGTCCTCGAGTCAGCATCCCAGGATTATGTCTGAGACCTCTTTGGTGACTGTGCGCACACTACACAACCCTGGGGGTCCAGACACTTGCAGTGCGGCGGCGTTGGTATTCTTGTTCCCATAGCGTTTTCACGCAGCATCGAGTGTAGCTTTTGAAAGGGAACGTCTCATGTTACTTTGCTGTAACCATGGATGCTGCGCTCCAATGCTGCAATTTTTTCAGACAAAAATTGACCTGAGGATGTTTCCGGTTCAGACCTATTTATAACCTGCAGGTGCACCTCATCAGATGACATCACCTGGCCAAGGTTATATATGCCAAAAGTTTGGCGTGTTTGACATAAACGTGCTTCACAACTGGTGAACAAAGGGACGTGCCCATAGCGTTTTCACGTAGCATCTTGTTTCCGCTTTTTTCCGTTCGCCCTTACCGAGGACCTATAGGAGAGAGAGGGAGAGTTTGTGCTTCGTGCACTAATACACTATACTGAGCGCGCACGCTGAACTACTGCTACTGCTACTACTACTCTCTCTCTCTCTCTCTCTCTCTCTCTCTCTCACTCGCTCTCGCCGGCATCTTAAATAGACAGAGGCTGGGGCTTTGCTTCTGTCCCTAAACAGCTGTCTGTCTGTCTGTCTGTCTTTTATTTTATTTTATTTTCTTTCTTTCTTTCTTTTCTTTGGCCCTGATACCTTACCGGTGCTACCTAAATAATTAATTTAAGGACCTTAAATAAACACGGCGTCAGGTGTGGCTCATTCAGGCTGATTGCCTGATGGCGGCGTTGCCTAGCAACCGTGTGTATAAATGGCCGTGCTTTTGCCTGTTCAGAACTCCGCGTGGTAACAGCTTGCGGATCTGCCCGTTCTGAACTCAGTTTAAGCAAGGCTCTGCCCCTCGCGCGACCCGCGTCATTACAAAAGGTGACCTTTTTCTTGGCCATTTCCAATGATGATGATCTAAACCATTTTGAATTTGTAAGAGTTACATGTCAAACTCAGATGAGTAAAATGATAAACATGACAATAGAATGGTTATAGAAAATATGGCCAGTCTTGGAACACCACTTGATAATTTAAAATAGTGTTCCAAAACTAACTTTTGTATAATTTCATATTAACTTCAGGTAACAATTGTAAGATTGTGCTAACGAGAAAATGTGACAAACAAACAAACAAAATTATATATATTTAATAATAATAATAATACATATAATACAATAATACATTCTAAATAATAATACATGCATTTTACTGAAGTTTGTAGAGGTCATTTCCAGGCTGCTGCTCATTTCAATGTTGAATGACAGTTTAATGAATCAGATGCTGATTCATATGTACGTCATTCCGTGTGCTCAGATCTAGGCTTGTCTCTGGGCTTGTTTCTCTGCAAACTTGATGAATAACAGCTATTAAATTTTTATCTTAAGCCATTTATATGGCATTCATATCAAACTACAAATAGCAGTGAAGAACCATAAACAAGCTAGGATGTGATTTATCATTGCTCTTATTTACACATCCAGGAATGTTGTATTATTCATCAACATGTACAGAAGCTCGGTCTGCACAATGCTTGCATCATGGAACATACTGTATTTAAGGACTGAGTCAGTGAACTTAAGTGTTTCTTAAGAATTCAGTAAAATCAGGGGGACTAGAGTGCCAACACTGTTCAACCTTCTGAACACTGCAGATGAATGAATGAATAAATGAATTGGTTATTAATGCTCCAGGAAGAGTGTCACGTAGAATGCATACTTAAAATGCAAGGCATATAATGCATACCTGCCTCACCCATGGTTCCCCAGTATTCTCCCTCTAGATCTGAAGCGAGAATACTAGGGACCCATGGGGTGAGGTAGCCTTGTAAACATTCACACATTTTAACAGACTCATGCATGGTCTGGAGATTTTCTCTGTAGAGATGAAGAACAGCAGTTCATTAGTGCGAAAGAGGATTAGGAAAATTGGTGTTTAATTTGGTGAAGGGTTCTTCAGATAGTTGAGTTATTGGCTTCCTAAAATGGTTTAATTAGAACCCTTGCCTAAAAGGAAACCGTGTGTTATAGGATTTTTCCTAAACTTTTAGAAGCAGAGATATAACATCTGGAACGATGTAGCATAATAGATAATAGAAAAATAGAAAAATGTTTATGGAAATTCATAGTGTATGGATGACTTATTCTAGAGCAACAAACAAATGTGGCAGGATACCTAGAAGGCTGTGAATCTGCCAACATGACATCCATCAAATGTTTGTGACTGAATAAAGCATGCATCAACAAAGTGGCTAAAGGAAACACTGAACATGATGCCTTATTACTAATCTTCATACAGTATGTTAAGCTTTGTGTAAGAATAGTGTGAAAAATGCCATTATATGCATCATTTGTGCTTTATGGTTTCACCACTAGGTGTTTGTTGTCCATGTAAAATGATATCACAAGAATGACCAGTTTGAATTTTTTTTACATTTTGAAAATGATTCAAAAAGGGTTGATGTTTTTTTTTCTCAATAGCTCCCCCTGTTTGAAATATTTTTTAGGGTATTTGATTTGTGTAAATTAGTAAAAAGAGGGAGCCTAGTGCTCATGGTGTTAGCCTTAACTTTAGACTTAGAAGTATTTTTATGGTTTATGAGCCTTAAGTACCGTATGCTACCACCAGCACGCTTCATTTCAGCAGCAGGTTTTATTTTATGCTGTATTTACTGAATTTACACTGCCTGATTTACTGTACATACTGTTTTTACATTACACTGATTCGTTATGGTCCCAGAACCGCTCTTTCACACTGTGAGGCCTGGAATATGCCTGTGCGATCAGGAAAGAAAAAATCTATTGATCTGATAATCTGGTCATTCAGTATTTTCAGGTCATCAGCTGATTTCATTTTATTGCCACGTGACATTGCTGAGTTAGGATCAACTGAAGCAATCCCAGATCATAACACTGCCTTCACAGGCTTATACATTGCCCACTATGCATGCTGGGTGACTCCTTTCTTACCCTGATACACCCATCACTCCGGAATAGGGTCAATCCAAACTCATCAGGGCACACAGTCTATTTCCAGTGCTCCAAAGACCAATCTTTATACTGCTTAGCAAAAGGAAAAAGCTCTTCTATTCTATTCTATCTTCTATTCTAAGATTTTGCAACATCACCATGTGCTCTCATTCGTGATTTTTTTTCCGTTAATGATTCAGCACTATTGCTTCAGGTTTTAATAATGTGTGAGAAAGTACTTGGCACTGTTTACAATGAGGCAAATTTTTTTCTGCACTTGAATTTCTGACAGTTTGTCCTTTTTGGATTTGGCCTTTTTAAGTAATTAATATAATTTGTATACAATATGATAAGGGACAACAAACAAACAAAGACATGATTTGGCAATTCATCATTTTATTTGTAGTATTATAACTTTTCGCTTGGTTGAATCTCTGACTGATTACAACAAATACGGAACACAATGCTACTTAAGCAATGTGTGTGTGTGTGTGTGTGTGTGTGTGTGTGTGTGTGTGTGTGAGAGAGAGAGAGAGAGAGAGAGAGAGAGAGAGAGCGGAAACGAGATGAGACAGGTGTTGAATATGTATTAGTCAGAGTATCAACATGATGGGTAACAGCCGGCATTATGCGATGGCGTGTGTATTTGTGTGTGTCTCCACTGAGCTGCATTGATATTCATCTGCTTATCATATGAGGGCTTGTGCAGGTGACATTAATGTGCCATTTGGATAAGTTGTGTGAAGAAGCCTGTGAGGCATGTAAAAGCCTGTCAGCCGAGCCGCATCTCCGATTCGGCGTGTCAGAGCATCGAGTTAGCCTATAGCGATGATCACGGAAGGTTATGTACATAAAAGGGCTGGACCTTCGTCTGAGTAATTTCTTCGTCCTTCTAATTTGAAAAATATTTTCACCTGAAAATCTTCCAGGAATGAGGTGCAGGAATGAGGCCTGCACTGAACCTAAACAACTGTGTGTGTTAAGTCGCTATTGGGCATCGCCTCCTCTTACCTGTCCCCTCTTGACAGCTCTATTTGTGCCTGGCTTAATGCAACCAGAAGCGATAGATGCATCAGAGAGTGTGTCTACCATGCAAGGGGGGAATGCAAACAGACAACAGCAAACATCCTGGATTCTCTCACTGTCTATCTCCCTGGAGATAAATACTCGTGTGCTGGTTTGTACGCGCTGAAGCGGTAACATTGTAAAGCTTCTCTGCATTGTGATTGTATTTAACAGAAGACATTTTACACTTGTTGGGCCATATTTGTCAACGTTCATTGATTTCCAAAATTGTTTGCATGAGCATTTACCCATAAAACAAGCCCGAAAAAGTTGGCAAAAAGTTTCAATTGACTTATATTCTAAGTAATGTGACTAGCCTTCAAATCATATTAGAGCGACTGTATGTACAGTATATTAAAGGTATATATAGATGATGAGTGAAATTCCTAGGTGATGCAATAACCATCAATAGCCATCTACAGCCGGGAGCCTAGATACAGCAGATCCCCTCTCTCAGAGATGACATACCCGCCCTCCACATCAGTACGCATCTGTGGCCCAAGGTTTTGAGAATGACGCAATTAGTAATTTTCACTTAATCTGTTGCTTCAGTGTTTAAGATCTTTTCGTCAGATGTTACTATGGTATACTGACGTTTACTTACAAGCATTTCATAATCATCAAAGGATTTCATTGACAATTACATTGAAGTTTGTGCAAAGAGACAATATTTGCAGTGTTGTCCCTTCTTTTTCAAGACCTTTGCAATTCGCCCTGACATGCTGTCAATCAAATTCTGGGCCACATCCTGACTGATTGCAGCCCATTCTTACGTAATCAGTGCTTGAAGTTTGTCAGAATTTTGGAAATTTTTTGTTTGCCCATCTGCGTCTTGAGGATTGGTCTGGGGAGTTTCCTGGTCATTTGATGTTTTCTTCCCCGAGTCACTTAGTCATCACCTTTTCCTTATGCCAACGTGCTCCATCATGCTGAAAAAGGCATTGTTGGTCACCAAACTGTACTTGGCTGGTTGTGAAAAGTTGCTCTCGGAGGATTTTACACCATTCTTTATTCATGGCTGCGTTCTTAGGCAAAATTGTGAGTGAGCCCACTCTCTTGGCTGAGAAGCAACCTGACACATGAACGTTCTCAGCATGTTTTACTGTTGGCATGACACTGGACTGATGGTAGCTCTCAGCTTTATACATTTCCAAACATCAGGGACAAATATTCTACAAAAGGTACATTTTTGGACTGCTGAGGACTGGGGTAAAGTCATTTTCTTTAATCAATCCCCTTCCCAATTGTTTGGGGCATTTAGAAAAAAGCTTGTCCGGAGAAGAAAGGGTGAATGCAACCATCAGCACTGCGAATAAATAATGTAGAGCAAGGATGCCTTCAATGTTGTTGGACTTTCAACTGCTCCCGACAAGGGGGCACAGCAGCGGACCATCTAGTCCGCACATACTGTAGAAGCTTGGCACAGGTTTTTACAGCGGATGCCCTTCCTGACCCAACCTTCCCATTTTATGTATGCTTGGGACCGGCACTTCATCCAATGGCTGGGAATCGAACCCAGGCCTTCCATATGGCAGGTGAAACATCTACCACTGAACCATCAGTTCCCCCAAGATACGTAAAATAAGTAAATAAACAGTAATTAATGAAACAAAGTCAGTGTTTGGTGTGACAAAACTTTGAGCATTCTTTAGTCTCAGGTAAAATTTCTGCAGTTTAATAAAGGAATTAGCTACTAACATCCTGCAGAACCACCCACAGTTCTTCTGAGGACTTTGACTGTTGCACCTGCTTCTTTTTTGCATGCAAACAAGCAGCTCAGCAGCATCCATTTTGTTTTTGTCTACAAAGTGGACAAAACTTTTATAACTTGCTGCTTTCTTTTCTGGCGTACAAATATTTTCTGTAACTTTTTATGGAGTTATAAATTTTATGGTGGAATACTGATGTTTCTGTAAAACGTTTGTACTAAAACACAGGGTGCTGAAGACTTGCACAGTGGAAATGTGATGTCATTCATTTTATATAAGCAACTTTTTTTTTTTTAATGAAAACATAAATTAAGACAAATAAGAGTTACTATTCAGATTAACAAAGGAAAAGACAATTTTATTAAAGAGTAAAGAGTTAATGTGGTAGCTGACAAGCTGACGTAGGAAGTGCTCTTTTCATTGTTTACACATCTGATTGTCATTTTCACCCCTGTATAACATCAGAATCAGTCAATTTAAGTGTTTTTTTTTTGTTGTTTTTTTTAAACCAACGCACAAGTAGGAAGAAAATCAATGTTACTGAAACCTTTGCATATCTGGCCAGATTGTTTAGATTAGGTGGACCTACCAAAACATTTACACACTGCAAGACTGATGAATGAGGCTCATTAATTGTACCTTTCCTAGAAAAGGCATCTTGGGCGTTGGGTTCAGTGCAAGGCCGATTCACTTCCTACCGACTTCTTTTCCTTCTCTACAATCCGTACAGGAGTCCGTATGGCATCAAGTGGTACATAGTGTCTCCCGTTGTGCTTTTATGTCAATTAAATGCCGAATGCAGTGACACAGACAAACGTTACAAAAGCATCTGTGAATAAAGTGCTGTCTAGAGACTTTTTGATGCCAAACCACATTGTTACAGACACCTTGCACAAATCATTCACTCCTTAATTGCCAGGAATCTTGGTCCACCCAGTCAGTTCATTAAAGGAGTAAATATTTCCTGTTCAGCCAAAGCACTGGAAGCCTGCCATGCAGCTCTGGGAGCAGGCCTCGAACCCGCAACTCAAACAACTCTTACCTTCCGCCACCCTTCCAAAAGTCTTCCAGCCTGTTTAGCCAACAGCAACTTTCAGAAGTGGATGTTGGACCATCGGTGCTGTAGGTATGCTCGTGAAGCACACTGCCTTCTCTGTTCGGAACACACAATGTGGCTAGCTCTAATGAAAAAGAACAGCTTGCTCCGCGTCGTGGCTAAAGTGGCTGAAAGGTAAGCCAGTGGCACGATCAGAAGCGAATGCAACAAACGATGGATTCAGGGGTAAACGGGAAACCGCTTCATTCAGCTTTGATTAAATGGATGTTTTGTTCAGCCTCTGTCCAGATGTTGAGTCTATGTGTTTTAGTATGACATTCTTGGCCTGAGGCCCGTATATATTTTGGAATACAGCAGGGGAGTATATAATATCAGTGGAAAATGATGCGGTCTGGTACCTTTTAAATAACATTTCCGCCTTTTTCGCGCTGCTTTCTTGTTTTTCTTTCCATATTTTGTTTTATTTCGGAAAAGAGCTCGCGAGATGCTGGCCGAAATGTGCTGAAAAGGCCAAGATTGAGTGGAGTTGGGGGATTTGCCTGAATTCCCCACCTTGCCTGTGAAAGACACAGGGGCTCTTTTTAAGCTCCTATAAACATATAGGAGATAATGAGGAGGAAGTCGGGGCTCCTAAATGGAAAGGGTCAAACAGTCATCTTCACAGCTGGCTACGGCGAGATCGCACTCAAGCTCCTGATTCCTGGAAAAAATTTGGTGGTCTTTTCCTTAACCGTTTTTTTTTTTATTATTATTATATAAACTTGATTTATTCCTGACCAGATTTAAAGCGGTAGTGAGTAAACTAAAACGGAGGAAATGTTCATTAAGTCTTTATAGCGTTGTAGGCCTATGGGACATGGTGTAAAATGTAAAGGCTTTTTGAATTTGTGTAAAAGGTGAGAGGAACAGAAAGACCTTGTGCTTTCATATTTTGGTTTCATTGACATTCACTTGTTATTGGTACGTTATGAGGACATCCACCAAGTGGCCGTCGGGTTGTAAGAAATTCCGACCGTAACCTTTTAGAAATAGCACCCTGCAATGTTATAAAAATATATCATTATAATATAAAGTATCATTATGGAAAGTCTGGCATTATTATTTTATTATTGTCGATTTTATGCCACGTTTTCATTCTGCAAACTGAAGATGTCATAGCAATATAAAAACATTCTCAGTACACCCAGATTCAGATACTTTCCTGGAGCCAAAACTTCTTGGAATTATTGCACCTAAAATTGTTACCTGGGTCTCACCTACAGTACTTGGTGCTGCTCAGTCATAGATTCCAAGGCTGTTTTGGCAGGAAGTCATGCTCGCTTTGAGGCGACAGGAACACGAATTGAGTTACGAGAGTTGGTCTTGGCCTCCACAGGTGGCTAAGCCTTTCTGAGAATAAAACAAGACTGAGTTGTTGAAAGATCTGCAGTTCGGATTACACCGGCTAATAAAAGTAAACAGCTAACCACCTCTGAAACTCTCTGTCTATAGTATGCTTTTCCAAATGAGTGACGCTCTACAAATTATGTGCTGCAGATAAACATTCAAGTGAAAAGGAGAAAATACTGAAAATTGTGATTAAAATCAGCTCCACCACCTTCAGCCACCAAACATCTGCTGTCATTTTTTTTTTTTTTTCCATCCCATTTTTTATTTCGTGCCGATCTAGGCAGACCTAGAGTGAGTGGGGTGGGAAGTGGACTGGAGACAGCTGCCCGAAGCTGATTTAGCAATAAACACCTGAAACATAGCTCTCAACTTTCTTTTATTTGGAGCACTAATGGATAGCCTCTGCCAGGAGCGGGAACTCCCCCATGCATTGCGTTTGTTGAAAGAGCGTCTGTGACTGCCACTCTAATTAAAGAACTCGCAGCCTAAGCGCGAGGAGGTGTGTGTGTATGTGTATGTGTGTGTGTGTTTGGTTTGTAAGAGAGAGAGAGAGAGAGTTGTGGGGGGGGGGGGGGGGGGGGTATAGGCAACAAAGAGGGCTTCCAGAGGAGTAGCATCTGGATTCAAAGCTCAATTCCCAGCCAAGTCACAATTGTTTAGTCTGAAATGAGTACAGCATGTTTGGGCGGTGAGGATAAGCTGGATGTGCAGAACGAGGGAAAATGTATTGGGACACCACGTCCCTGTGTACAGGTCTGATGACAAATGCGAGACGTGCATTCATACAGTACGGTATGTGTCGTTTCAGCGGTACCTTGCTTGATGGTGTCAAAGTAGGAGTTTGTGCAGTAAGTGCAGAAGTAAACCGGACATCTGGTGAAGTTTGGGTCAACATAACCCTCTGTCTCTGACACACTGTGCAAACACTTTAAATCAACACATGTACATGCTAACAGCTACCCCAACTCAACAAACAGAACAAATCATCTCTTTCACGCTGCTAGCATGTGCAGAAACATACAGCAGTATCCAGATCAGATCCTTCCTGCACAGTGGTCTAATGGAGGACCTAAGCTACTGATTAAAACTGATTTAGAATTGACCCGGGTTAATAAATCAGGCCAGGGCACCAAATGTGGCACAGACCTTGACTCTAAGCTATATTAGGCTCACGCCTACATTCTGTATCGTTATTCATGACAGCAAATACACAAAATGTACAGTTTTTGTACTGACTGACTGACATGACTCATGAGTCAGTTCTTTTCGGGTAGCACAGTAGCTTAGTGGTTGTCTCTCTCTTCCAGGTCTGGGGGCTCAAATCTCATCGTTGCTGTACAGTATGTGCACACTTTTGGGATTGCTCTTGGTATTCCGTTTTTTTCATAAGTGCATCATGGCTCCTAAATGCAGAAAACTATTGATAGTTCAAAGCTTCTCATAGAAGACTACATAGTCATTTTTAAACAATTTTTAAAAAAAAAAATTTTTTTTGTATAATTTTTTGTTATACAATTTTTATATTTTAGGCATGTAACACAATAAAATAGAACTTTATACCACAATGTCATTGAATTCTCAAATCTGATTGGTCAGAAGGTGCATCATATACTCCATATGCATAACACAAAGTCAGTGTGACCCAAATTACAATGGGTTTTTCTTTCTTTCTGTATTTGAAGTCAATATTATTCTGGTTCCATTCCCAAAATTTTAACAAACCCATAGCCTAATTTAAACTAAGATGATCCTGACCAGGCAGTAACTAAGAATGAATGAATGCTCGAAATGCCTTGGGGAGCCAGTGTCGCTTGAATATGTGTTACGATGCCGACTAATACATCCTAAACTTGAGGAAACAGCGGAGCAAGAGGGAGGAGCGGGACCTGATCCAGCCACTCCTGTAAGCCTCACCATAACTATAACCTTATCCTTAACCCGTGAGATGCAATATAACGAAGATCAACAAACACACATATCCAACCTAAAACACTTCTTCTTCGTTTTTTTTTTTCTTCTTTTTTTGCTTTGACTTTAGGTTTGTCTCCGCCCAGATGGAAGCAGTTGGATCAGGTCAAACTCCTCCCCTTTTGGTTTTGCTGCAACTGTCTTATTTTGACTTAGATGACAATAAGCCGTTGTATAGAGAGAGAGAGAGAGAGAGAGAGAGAGAGAGAGAGAGAGAGAGAGAGATTGCCTGGGAGGCATTTTGGGGTTGCTCACCACAGCCTGTGGAACGTGAAGGTCAAGAGGATCTGACCTTCCCCTGAGGCCCACAGTCTAGGTCAGAGACCAGGCTCATATCCGCTCCAAACAAGCCACACATAAGCACCTCACACACACATATGCACACACACATAAATAGTGTCTGAGAGGGGGAGAAATGTGAATGTATGAGCCTGTGTGTGCGTGTGTGTGTGTGTGTGTGTGTGTGTGTGTGTGTGTGTGTGTGTGTGTGTGTGTGTGTGTGTGTGTGTGTGTGTGTGTGTGTGTGTGTGTGTTTTAGCAAGTGTGGACCAAGACATATGAGCAAATATGTGTGTGTGTGTGTGTGTGTGTGTGTGTGTGTGTGTGTGTGTGTGTGTGTGTGTGTGTGTGTGTGTGTGTGTGTGTGTTGCAAGCATTCCCATGCCCCTTCCTTGAAGAGGAGATAAATGCATGCCTTGTGGAGGCACTGTACAATCTTTGTATGGGAATAAGAACTTGTGGTCAGGAAAACAGCTGGCAGGTAAGGAAGATTAAGTGTCTCATGAAAACAATCCGTGTGAATTACACACTGGAGTGGCATCTGGCTGTAAAAGTCACGATTTTGTACGAATCCGCTTTGTTTTCTCACACCAAGTAGTGCCCTTGATCAGGGGTTAGGAAGGGATTTGGGATTCAGCCTTGTCTTAGAAGCCAGTTAGCTTTGTATCCATAAATAAAACAACATGGAATGTTTAGAAGCAGTTCATAATGAATTAGAAGCAATTACTACAGACACAAAGTGCTGTTTAAGATGACATCACGCTATCAGATGTGTTTTCTTGCTGGAAGTGCTTCTGTGACTGGTTTTGAATGTGGGGCTTGGCAATTAGCTCCTCTGTCCTCAGTACTCGAGACCTACTTTCAGTCATGATGGCAACCGACAGTGTAATTACCACTTGTTAGGACACCTGTGATGTGAACCAATACGTACAGTATAGTTAAATGTCCCACTGATGTTATGCTCAATACCATAGTTTTTGGGATGCCTCTTGTCCACTCAGATTACTTGGTCGAAACTGAGGGTTGAATAAGATAATTCAATTATCGTTATTTCTGAGAAGCATGGTTGTGGTAGCACCATATCATAATGTTACCCTTGCCTCTTGCTTGCTCTGTTAGTCATACTTTAATTCACAAAATGGGCAGTGCTGGCTCATTGGTAGGTTTCTTGTGTGCCATGAAGGTTTGGGTTCAATGCCCAAACACCAGCCAAACGCCAGTCCTGGTCCCAAGCCCACCCAGATAAGATGGGGTATAATGGTAAAAACCTGTGCCAAGTTGTGTGGTTTTAACAACTTTTAATTCACAAAATGCTATTGCATTTTTTCACATTCATCATGTTTAAAGAATCCATATAGTGCGTGATACCATCTTGACTGTGGCTAACAAATCACCAGTGTGGACCAGCATCTACAATATTATTGACATACCTTAGATGGTGAAGGGATTGCATATACAGTAGATTGTATTACAGCAAATTAATGAATGCTCAAGGGACAGTTTATGAAAGCTTATTGACAGTGAGGAGGCATTTTGTTGACAGGTTATTAATATGTCAGTTTGATATTTAAAAGGGATAATGTATGTATGAGGTATAATAGGTCCTAATCAAATAGACATGCACTGATGTGGCCTGTGAGTAATATGTACAGTCACTGAACTATAAATGAAATTGACCTCTTTCTCTCCCTTTTTATCTCTCTCCTTCCCATAATCCCTCTCTCTTCCAGACTCATTTCATAAGGAGCCGTCTTTCACTGTAACTGCTTCCGATGCCTTTCTTGTTCTTGTTCATCTCCTTCTTCTTCTTCTCACTGGCCAACAAACAGAAGAACGCAGAAGAACGCAGACCAGTGCGAGTCCATGGCATTACGCTTGGAGAAAGGAACGATTTATTAAGAGATTATCCTGAAGGCATTAAGCAGCCTGTTGCAGAGAAGACACCCATATCCATCACTGACACGATGGTCTCTTTTGACAGTTGAACGCCCGCCCAAACCCACACTACCCCAGTGTTTATCTCCTTATTAGAGTACGTGCAAATCTTCTAGCTGTTCAGAAGTGGTTCAGGCTCTTTAGCTCGGTATTAACGCAGTAATTTTCTCTGCAGGGCTTGATGCGAGTAAATTAAGTCAGTATATTTCAGTCGCTAAGCTCTTCACTGATAGGTCTCTTACTGGGTTAGATATTGATATTGGTTCAAGATGGGTTCTTAAGCACTTGAGACTCAAAGGTTTATGAACCTTTTTTTTTTGCAAAAGAAGACCATTAGAAAAGCACTGCAATTGTCTCATGAAATGAATGTGAAGAAAAAGGAAATGAGTAGTGGATAATTAGTCAATAACAGCGTTTTTTTTTTTTTTTTTTTTTTTTTTAATAAGCATAGTTAAAATTGCATTTGTACCAATACGAATGATCTGGTTTACTGTACCAGCTGGAGAGAAAAAAAAAACATTTAAGGAAACATTTTTTTATATTGTAGCATTTTGTTTGACATCTCAAATCTTAATAACGTGTCGATTCGTTTTCTATAGCTATAAATAATTTACATGAATTTGTTTGCGGGACGATATAATTTGAAACTAAAGGCTGATTTATGCTTCTGCATCAACTCTATGCCATAGGTCTTGCTTGGCCGCGTACCCTACGCCTTTCCAGAAATATAACTACATATTATGGGCCGCAGCAACTATGACTTGTCTGCCTTGTACTGTAGCAATGCATTCCCGGCTTCATCTTCTTTGAATCGTCTCGTTTTTCATTTTGTTTATCATCTATTAGCTCCAACTCCAACAAAAGCTGTCTGCTTCCATTCACCATTGTACGTAGTACACCAAGAAACACTCAGTTTTTTCATTCATTCGTCTTCTGTACCATTTTATCCTCCGTACAGAGGGCCTGGAGCCTATCTCAGAAGACTTGGGACTTGAGACTTAGGACCCTCAGCTCAGAAGATGGACAGGGTGCCAGTCCATTGCAGGTCACATGCACACACACACACACACACACACACACACAACGAGCAATTTGGAAATGCCAAGTAGCCTAATCTGCATGTTACTGGAGGACTGGAGTACCAGGAGGAAACCCACAAGAACGGGGGGGATCGAAGCCACAGTGCTTTTACAATTACACCACCAGGCTGCCATAATGCTGTTATTTAAGAAATAAAACGTTAAAATTGCTGATTTGGTGAGGCGTAAGGAGGTTACGGAAGGAGTCTCCAGTGTCAGGATATGTTTTATTTTCAAGGAAAGATTTCGGAACAGTTTTTCCAGTAACATACTAGTGTGCATTTTCGTCTTTTTAACTTCCGTAAGAAAGAAAATACAAACATAGACTAATAGAGAGGAAATCATCATTTATAGCTACGAGAACATAAGTGATAAGAGGAGTTACGTTGGTCGGTGATCATTTTGTAACAATAAATAAATTAAAGAAAGCAATTTATTAAGCAAAAAAAAAAAAAAAAAAGGATTGTTTTGGTATTAGAGGAACAAAACAGATCAGGTCCTGCTCTTATAGAAGGAGTAAAGACAAACACAGCATAACCTGTTGCATTATATTTATTACAGCATGTCATCATCAGCATTCTGCGGTTACCTTCTAGGTTTTCTTATAAGTTAATAAGGTTTATTTGATGCCGCAACATTCCCACATATTTCTAGTCCATTTGCTGGAAATATTTCAGGGTCTTATTTTTGTTCAAATACAACAGCCTTACCATTACAGCGCATTTCAGTTACTGCGCTGTACATACCAAACCTCCTCCGTTAGCAGGGTAAGAACACCCGCAAGCCCCACCCCCATCCTCACCACCGCCACCAACCATCTTACACTTGCCTCTTATTACCAGGTGTAACTGAATCAGATTTGGCATGAATGAGTGAGCCGATTGCTAAAGAGAGGTGAAATTGAATGTCTACGCATAATGTTAAGGGCTACCGCGTGTTCAATTCTACCAAATTGGAACTAGCCAGGGGAGGTTAACGTTATATAGTTAACCTTCTCACCTTGTACAATGTATATGGTTAAACATGCATGCATCGGTGTGCGTACCCAGCAGGACAAAAAAGGCTGAGTAACAGAAAGAGAGAGGGGGGAGGGGGGTAATGGTCCTGTGATGAAACCTGATGAAAACCAATTGAGTCGAGACATGCATGTTGCCTGAAGCCACACCTGACTGTGTGTGTGTGTGTTTGAGTGTGTGTGTGTGTGTGTGTGTGTGTGTGTGTGTGTGTGTGTGTGTGTGTGTGTGTGTGTGTGTGTGTGTGTGTGTGTGTATTAAACTAGGCAAGCCAACAGACTCAGAGACAAGTACCATTGGAACATGTGTGTGTGTGTGTGTGTGTGTGTGTGTTCGTGTGTGGCGTCAAGTTGGCTCGCTGGGAGGGCTTACAGAGGTCTAGCTAACTAATGAAGCAGAGAAAATTAAACTGGCCCTTTTTTTTTGTCGGTCTCCGCCATGCTAGTGCCAAGACTCAGCACTTGACTAGAGTTTCACTTTGGCTCAGGCCTCATCAAAAAGGTATTTCTAGCCTAGAGGGGCTGCAATCAAAATAAGAAATAATTATATATAAATCGTTTTTAACCCATACTTGTGTGTGTGTGTGTGTGTGTGTGTGTGTGTGTGTGTGTGTGTGTGTGTGTGTGTGTGTGTGTGTATGGAAAGAGAGAGTGAGTGAGAGAGAGAGAGAAATATGGCCTATGTGAGAACGTCCATGTGTCCCATTTGGAAATGAATAGTGAAAAGCAGTTTCCTCTTCCCTTCCTCTCATCTGTAGTTAGATGGTGGTCTGGACTTGCTCAGTGGCAGCACAAATAACACAGCTGTCATGTTGAGCATCTCCCAGGTACACTTCAGCTCCTCCAGTTTAGGAGAACAAGGCCTGACCTCGATTTGCAAATATGACCCTCTGTGTGTTTATTGCCACTGTGATTTTATCCAGCATATGTGCAGCATGAATGGAACCTGGAACCGTTCGCATACGATTACTGACTACATTACTGAATGTCAGTGCACTCGCCTATCTTCAGACGCTTCTCGCTGCAGAGTCATGCAACCATAAGCGTCTGTTTCTTTTTCCCCCTTTCTTTTATATATATATATATATATATATATATATATATATATATATACTTATATACTGTAAGAGATGTTTTTAAAAAAATAAAAGAAAAAAGAAAGGATGAAAAAAAGAAACCTTTGATGAAGCCAATATTCAGAGATAATGACAGCTTAAGTCAGGGATGGCTCCTGACTCCTACAGACTGCCTGATAAAGCTGTAATAATGTGCCATAAATAAGTCCTTTATAACTTATAATCATGTTTCCATGCAAATGCCATTATTCATTATAATGCCACGTGCTGGGCTGCACACGCACAACCTTCATAACTAATGATGACCTGAGGATAATTATAAAGCAAACTGAATATTTATTGATGATTATTATAATAAAATATCAGAAGTATTGAAAATGACAAGGACACACGTGTGTATCAAAGACACAACGGCAAGGTTACGTACAGTAGGTGATACATACAGATTGTGGGTGTCCTTGTCATTTTTGGATTTTTTTTGTATTATTATTATTATTATTATTATTATTATTATTGAAGCGAGAAAAAAAGAAACCTGTGTGAGGGGATGGCAGGTATATATACAGTATACGTATGTAACTGCTATAACATAAGTACCAGATACCAGCGTATGTTTTTCTCGTGGATTGTTGACGTGGATTCTAATATCTCAGTAATAATCAGGAAAATTGCCCAATTAAAAATGCATCATGTGAACACCTCAGTCAATAGATTCTGTCCTGATGGGAATGAAATGTTGTGGTGTAAACCTTACCATCCAGTAGAGGAAATCAGTTACAATCAGTTCATTCCTATTCTGTTTTCCTTTGTAAATCATTTTTTCTCATGCGGGTGTTAACGTTTTCTGTCTGTGGATGTTCACATTCATTGGGTCATTGGTGGAGGAAGAAGCACTATTTGGCTCCCCATTTCACATGTAGTAAAAGCATCTAACTCACTCACTAAATCGTCTAGACTGCTTTATCCTGTATTCAGGTCCGGCTGGAGGCTTGGAGCCTATCCCAGGAGACGTAGGGCACAAAGCAGTGTGCACCCTGGATGGGGTGCCAATCCATCGCACTCAAACACTCATTCACACACTACGGGAAATTTGGGGAACGCCAGTTCTACTTTAGCCTAATCTGTATGTCTTTGGACTGGGGGAGGAAACCATAGGACCTGGAGGAAACCCACCAAGCGCGGGGACAGAACATGCAAACTCCATGCTCACTACCTACTCTGAGGTAGGAGTCAAACCGTCAGTGCTTCTTATCACTAAGCAAGCATCTAATCAAGAACAATGACCCTGATTTCTTGTAACCAATCAGAATGAAGAAGGCGGGATTTATCTGAAAAGACGGGAAGCTTCGAATTTGGAGGTGGAAAAGACTTTACACCAGTCAGAACCACTGTGTCCAAAAAATGTCGCTCTGATCACATCATCTAAACACACTCTTTATTGGACGAGCGTCTATGTAAACAGTTGGAATCTCTAATCGGAATTAGATAAGAAATCAGATTCCCAGAATTTTGTCCATGTAGATGGAGCTATTGACATTCAACATTATAACGTGACTATAAACATTTGACACGAAGTATAAAGTTGTTGTCTTTTCAACTGTTGTAAAAAAGGAATAAAACATCACAGGATTTATCATTTCCACTAACAGAAAATGATGCAGTTCAGCGTGGTACCCATAACCCTGTTTAATGAGCTACTAGGCATATTTTTCTAGACATCTAGGTATTTGGCAGATGCCCTTATCCAGAGCGACTTACATTTTTATCTCATTACATCTGAGCAGTTGAGGGTTAAGGGCGTTGCTCAAGGGCCCAACAGTGGCAACTTGGTGGTTTGAACCTGGGATCTTTGGAACCGTAGTCCAATGCCTTAACCACTGAGCTACCTTTATGCCCATGCCTGCATGCTTTCTCATCTTTACATCCTTATTTACTTAATAGAGATTTATGAGTGTTTATTAGAGTTTATAAAAATCCTTATAGAGAGTCTTCACTAAACACCAAGCACTGGTATAATGCTTTATGAATAGATTGTACATTGAAAAGAAATGTAATTATTTTATATATATATATATATATATATATATATATATATATATATATATATATATATATATATATATATATATATATTTCTATTTCTATTTCTATAAATACTGGGCTTTTTCCAGGCAAAAGCATCTGCTCTGTTGCTATCCTACCAGTTATCAGATCAACAGGAACAATAGAATTTGGTGTCCAGTGACCAGCAATCAGTTTTTTTTCCCCGGGTCTTATTTTGTGCACTTACATTGTAGCTTCGCGGTATATGTTGTTTGCCCTTGTCTTGCCCTTATATTTCTCTTTTGTGTGAGTAACTTATGTCAACAAAGATCGAGAATTGTCACTTTTTTCTTCCTTTTCTTTTTTGGTAATTGCAGCGTGAAACCTATTGGGCTGAAGATATTGATTTTTCCCCCTGTTTTTTTTTTTCTTCTTCTTCTTCTTCTTGTGTAGGACATAAAGCATCCCACACTCGTTCCTCAGGTCAATGCTGTGTTCTCATCAAAGCAAAAATAAAACGAGGGGAAAAAAGAAGTAGTGAAAGAGAGAGACACAGTTCATAATGTTGCCATTCATCACCAAGTCTTTATATTCTGGCACAGAGCAACACGTTGAGAAAAACACTTGTAGAAAGCAATAGAAATAATTTTATATGGGGCTAAAGGAGGTTGCTGCATGTTTTCTTTTCAACTATGTCCTTGTCCTTGGTCAGTGAATGGCGCATAAAAAGTTTATGACTTTTTTTTTTTATTGCCTAATCAAAAGCTGCTTTCTTTTCTGTAGATCGACATTAGTTTTAATGTTTGTATGAATATAAGTCCTGTTTTTCTGCAGCACGTTCAACTGGTACCAGTGGCATTTGGACAGCTTTGTCTAAGACACGTTTTACTGCATCACATTAATGTTCACACCTTGATACGGCCAAAGTTTGTTAATCAATGTATAAATCTGGTGACATTGCTAAATCAAGATGAAAAAAAAAATTGTTCTGCTGAGTGAGGCCTTTTTAAAGCATTTGTGATGCAAATTGCTGTTAATCAGTTTCAGTACTTAGGAGGTCTAAAGCTTCTCTCTTTCACTTTGAAGAACCCAGTAGTAGCATTATTCCTCTCCATTACCACCTAAGCACCATGGGCCATGCTGTGTTCCCTTAACCACAAAAATTGGGGGAGGATGGAGATCAGGGGCGGAAAAAAAAAAAAATCTAGTTTTGAAATGGAAACCCGAGAGGAATCGTAGTAATGGGCCAGTGATGAAATGTGAGAGAAAGCAATTGAGCACAAGCATGCGACAAGGACAAAGAGAGAGAGAGAGAGGGGGAGAGTGTGAAAGCGGGAGCCGGGAGCCGGGAGTTGACCCAGGCACAGGGGGATGAGCGCTATTTAGCAGCCGGGCAGCGTCTAAAAAAGGGCAGGTGTGGTGGCTGACAACCTCTACAGACTGGCCCAAATTATAGAATCTGAAATTAAACCTGCTGGTTTGAACCCAAGGCCCTCAACATTCATCTCTGATTTTATTCCACTGATAGACAGGCCAGTGGAGGGGAGAGACAGAATGGACAGGTTTGAAGAGTCTTTTCATAGAGGTCACCATAACCACGCCACTGCTCTCTTTTATTATGGCTCACATTCCCTCACTCCCCATCAGAGTGTATATCTCACACACAAGCTCTCTCTTTACAAATCACAAGAATTCTTTTACAGAATGGTAGTATTTTTGTATAAATTAGGCTAAACTACTACTAAACCTGACCCGAAACAAACCGTAACTCAAAAAAATGGAATTAGCTTCGTAACAAAGTCAAATTTCAAAGTGCAAGTTTAAAATCTGTGCCTTTAAATCCCTTCTTAAGTGGCTGCTATAGGGTGGCACGGTGGTGTAGTGGTTAGCACTGTCGCCTTGCACATCCAGTGTCCGGGTTCGATCTCTGGCCAGGCTCGATTCCCGTCTATGTGTGCATGTTCTCCCTGTGCTTGGTGGGTTTCCTCCGGGTACTCCGGTTTCCTCCCACAGTCCAAAGACATGTAGGTTAGGTTCATTGGTATTCCCAAATTGCCTGTAGTGTGTGAATGAGTGTGTGTGTATGTCTGTGTACCCTGTCCAGGGTGTATCCTGCCTCGTGCCCTAAGTCTCCTGGGATAGGCTCCAGGCTCCTCGCGACCCTGAATACAGGATTAAACGGTAATGATGATGAGTGAGTGAGTGGCTGCTATATGAGATCCACCATAATGGTCATGTTGTTGTGGTTTATATTGTAGAAAAATCATTCATACAGAGAGCCTATCCCTAGGTGCAAAATGAGATACTATTATACTATAGTATATTATGAGCAAGAACTCCTCTTACATATTTGTTGGGAATTTCCAGAGCTTGGTCATTTCCATTCATAAACAGCAACTTGTATGTTAGTTTCCTCCATTAACATGTGCTCTCAATCCGTTACCAACTTAGGTGAAGTGATGCCAAATTGTATTCATTTACGCAACTCAAGAGTCTAAACACTCTTATATTTGATCTTCATTTTAGAAATCTACATAGTTTACGCGACCTCCACGTTGTAATCGAACCAAGCACTGATAACCACTGATAACTGATAAGGATAGAGTCTGGTTACAAAAAAACCTGCCAGTGGAGTGAGATTCTGGAATCAACTTTGATATACAGTATAGAAGAAGCAGAGGGTAACATCTATAAGACTCGTCCAACATACATGAAAACTCTCAGTTATGGCAAAGCATCAACTATATATCCATAACTTTAACCATATATCAATATATCAGTGTTATACTGTATTTAGTGCGTAACACCACTGCTCAGCCGTGAATGAAATGTTAAAAATTATGTTAGGACGATGTTTGAGAGGCAGGGCAGGTCAGGTCATGAAAGAGTCCCCATTGAGGGACATTTGTATTCCATTCTAGAGTTTGTCAACCAGCCTTCAGCCCTTTGGAAAGCTTTTAGGTCTGTAATACATACATCTCTGGCCATTCAATTATTATTAATATTGGACAAATATCTCTGCTGTGCAGTTGGCATTCCAGTTTACGCTGTAGGTGTTCAGAGGAGTTGAGATCAGGGTTCTGTTCAGGTTACTGGAGTTCTTCCACACATGTGTGTTTATGGACGTTGCATTATGTTCAGGATGATTGTGATACCGGAACAGGTTTGGGCTGTGCTCATCAATTCCAGACAAGTGTATGCTCCCAACTTTATAGTAACAATGAAATACATTGGCTTACCGTTCCACCTGACCAGCATCTACAGCAAGACTTTAGGATGAGATTCAGGCTGGAGAAGTTTGGTGATCAGAAGAGATTAAATTGAGCTAAGACAAGAGACCATATGCCATCCTCCAATCAGATGGGAGCCAGTAAGAAGAAATCAGAAGAACATCTAAGCAGTAACCCCCTAAGGATGAGCTGCTTAGAGAACACCTCAAATGGATAGCGGATGTGGATTACATGGAGACAGGGACTGTAAAATAGAGGGACAGCTCTTATCAGGGTTGGATGAAATGGAGAAATCCTACCAGCAGTGGAAAAGACAACGTTGTAGGATAACAGCAACTATAGCAGCACAATTTTAGATCAGTTAAAGCTAGGGAATATCACATCAGTGTGCACTAGTAGCTTGTGAGACAAGTCATCATGGTGCAGGATACAGGCAGGAACTGCACACACTGAGAGACACAGTTAATAATATGCATTACACAGTCTGTGGTCCAAACGGTACACATAGAGTAATAAAAACAATAAAGCTAAGTCCCTGTGGGCCCTCCAGATATGAACAGATAAACAAGTAATAGCAAGCCAAGCAGACAGTGCAATACAAGATAAGAAGCAGAAAACAGCAGCAGTGACAACTCCAGTGACAGGAACATCAGGAAAGGAAGGAATATGAGAGTCTGAACAAATATCAGAGACTGAAAAAGAAAGTCGAGATAATGTGGAAGGTTAACACTCATGGTTGTTTTACTGGTCATAGAAGCACTTGGGTCTGAGATCCCTGAATCTGGTTTGTATCTCCAACAACATGCAACATGGATTGAGACAATGGGTTCAGTTAAAAACAGCGCAGTCCATAATGCACAATAAATCTACCAAAGCCCCAACTGAAAAGGGGACGTGCAATATTTTGAAGAAAAAGTTACTTAATACATAAAAACGTTTTTTTTTTAACGATTAAATATTTTTAGCAATACAATTTTTTTTTTTTTTGGTATTTAAAATCTTATTCATAGCCACCATGGACATACTGTATAACTGATTATTGTGTTGCGAATGCTTGATTACCTGAAGCCATTTGTTTGTTATTTATTTGAAAGTTTTTAATAATTAGTTAATGTAAAACGCTGCATGATATTGTAACAGCAGTGTAAATTAGAGAACTAAGCGAATATGCAATTATATATACAGTAAACAGGAGGTGCATTACTCAACCAGAAGTATTTTATATTCACCAGAATGGTTTACCAGACTTCTGAATGAATCCATGTGAGTAGACATACATCATTTTTATTAACACACAAATACAGCATTCAGTGTTACATATTTTTTAAAAAGTATTAAAACAACATATGTATTTTGTATACATGTATTATAGATACAGAAAACAGGTGATTTTTCACTAATTACTTCTTGCCTACCCAGTTGGGCTAATTAGAATCAGCTGGTTTATTTAATGGATGGAACTAATATATGGCAGGGTGTTTACTTTTACTACTGAGTCCACCTCTGCACAAAAAACAAGCCAAATTTCTGTACATGATCTTCAAGAAGCAATCAAGCAGGCAAGGATTGAGCGAGTGACACCAGAGAACTGTAGACATCTTTTTGACCCTGTGCCCAGTCGGATCCAGCAGGTTCTGAAGAATAAGGGAGTTCATACTAATTGGGTCAATATCACGATAAAGTACCTTTGAGACTTGGTAATTTCCCAAAAATAAATCTGAGCTTTTCCATGTAACTTCATATTAATGTTATTAAGTAGACCTTAGGCTGTTAGAAATGCACGTTGGTCAAGATCCAGCACTTTTTTCTTTCTTTCTTTCTTTCTTTTTTTTTTTATAAATGAACTGCATGCGGACAATGTACTGTATGAGGAAATCGCAAAATATGTCCACCCTATCAATGACAAATTCACAGTAGAGTAAATACATTTTCATCGCACAGTGATTATAAAATGTACATTTTTAGAAAGATATATTGTCCTTTTCTCAACAATATATTTAGTTAATGGGAAAAGTCTGTTGATAATATTAAAATCAATCTAAAATGTGGCAAAAAACTATGCACACATGTCCACACTGTCATGGAATTATTGATGACAGGGTGGACCACAACCAAGTTAGCATTTAATGAGCACATGGTTGACCTTCAGTTAGCAAAGTGATTCACCATTTAAAATGACTGTACTGTTTATCGCATGTATTTTAACACATTTTATGTTTTCAGGGACAATTTCTGGGACACATACAAACGTATTATTATTATTATATTATTATTATTATTATTATTATTATAAAATGAATATCAACATCAAAATGACCTGTTTTCTTAAATAATTTGTTGAGAACAATGAGGTCATATGAGAAGTATTTTAATTTTGTGCCATTTAACTACTTAGGAAGTCACCAAATTTAGCAGAGCAGCATGTGGGACATGACAAAAGCACATACACCCAATCAAAGAAAACTGTATAAAATGAAAGAAAAATAATATTTGAAGAATATCTAAATGGTCATTTATAACAAAACCATTAGTTTGCAGTGATAACTGGGTGATTCTGATGAGGTCATCAAATGCACGCCCTGTTATAATGATTTCAACCCAAATATTTATTGTTGTATAGCAATTTTATTGCATAACATCACACATTCTTCTTATTCTTATTCTTATTATTATCAGAATTGTCATTATTTAGAAAATGCCATTGAAACATTGATTTTTTTCTTTTTCCTCAATCGTTTTGGCCACCACTATACAATGTTCATTCATTGATCCTTTTTCAGTTTCTGTTAGGAGTTGTGATGGTTTAAATGAAAGAATATCAAAGTCATGTACAGATAGAAAGAGGTGCAAAAGTCTGATTAATTCAAAGCAACATTTCTAATTGATATTCCAAATAAGAATTCACATGATTGAATTGAGGAACCATCAAAATTACAATTTGCACACCATGCTGATAGTGTTGACATTTATAAATATGGATTTTAAAACCATTATTACAGTAATTTTTATCTTCCATTCCTTTTGGGACCATTTCCATTTTTCCAGATTTAGAGATGCACTGTTACACACCAAAAAAAAATTAGCTCATTCTAAAAATACAGGCTAAGACAACCTTCTTCAAGTGACAACGTGGCTTGCATGTGGTACTGTCCTTCCTGTTGGGTGTCCTAGTAGGAAAGCTCTTTTGATATTATCATCATTTTTTGTGCAGTATTGAATGCTGTTTAATTGACTTTTATTTAAGTGGTGGAAGCAAGTAATAAATAGCTTTTTGTAATGTTTCTGAGCCACACTCAGTGGGATGTCATGTCCCAAGTCTGTTTATTCAGGCATTTCCCGTGAACTTGCTCAGAACCCATAGTGGGAAAATCCATAGACCTACTCATAAAACAACTAGACATGCTAAGGTCAGTATTAGACAAAGACCAAGGTACCAGGAATATGCAATAACTAAAAGGACTAGGAAATTTCAGAATTGTTTAATATAAAATGCAATGAGATTTCAGTATAAAGATGTGCAAGATTCATGGTATAAACGATTATATAGTGGAGTAGTTTTAGTGGTCAGAGCTGGTAGAGCTGGAAATGCAAAGCGCTGAGACAGGAAACACAAAATAAACAGGAAGCCTCTGGGATTCTGCATGTTATACATTATCATATGGATTTATAATCTTAGCAACCTTATTATAGTTTCCTTCCACACAAGCAGTACGTTTGTTAAATAAAAGCCCAACTATAGCCTAACTATATATATATATATATATATATATATATATATATATATATATATATATATATATATAGTATTAGTGTACAATAATATACATTGTATATGCTTTATACATTATTCTTTATATATACATTAATATATACAGTACATCATTATATATACACATTGTAGATTATGCAGATTATATATTATAAGATTACCATACTATACCACACTTCAAAAATTACATCTAAGCAAGTAGTCATATGTTCTAATATTTCTTATTATCAGAAATAATAAACAATCAAAAAACATTTATTTTTATTGTATTTATTTTTTCATATTTTTTTTATATTTTGCACACACTGCAAATAAATATCTTAAATCTAGTGAAGTGTATCTAAAATATCTTAAGATAAGAAAAAACAAATTTTTACAAAGTTTTAATTAATGAATTTCATCATTTTTAAAAATATATTAAGTTTTAAAATCAATCTAGAAATATCATTAATAATATATATATATTTTTTATCTTATTAAGACATCTGACTTGATTCCACATATTTTTACTTGCTAAGATATAATAATTTTTTCCAGTTTATGGAAGTCACTGCAAACTTTATAGTCGGTAAAATTCAGTGGAAATTAATTTTGTTTCTGTCCTCAGTTAAATATTATAGATAAATAAATGCACATGATTGGTTACAGCAGCCATAATGGTTTATGTTTAAACACACAAAAAATACAAATTTATACAAACTTTTTTTTTTCTTTTTACATTGAAGCATTTCTGCTATAGTATTTTCCAGGCACAGTTTCCTTTCAGTTTGTCCTTCTGTAACTTGACAACTGAATGAATAGTTTTCGTGTGTAAAATGATTTTAACACTACACGCTTTCCTACTATCCCGTGACCTCATGGTTGTTGTGATTACTGTGTATGTATTTAGTATTCTGTTTTCCATCTATTTATGTCCCCACAGACCACATACAGTACTCTGGCTTGTTTATCACTATCCTCTGTAATGTCTGCCTAGTTTGTGAGTGTGTCCAGGTGCCTTGCGAGTGAGTGGTTTGTTTGGCTGCTTTGAAAAGAAAACAAAGATCGGGTTTTTAAAGATCAGAGTTCTCTGCTTTCCACACCCTACCTTTGTGCGGTTGCTCATACGGTTTTCATTACTTCCCAGCAGCTACGTTCATTGAGCTCCTGATGGTGAGTTAATGTCAGAGCGGCTTCACCTGGCATGCCTTTCTTTCGCGCTGTTTCAGAAGCTCTCCTCCTGTTCCTCTTTATACAGTGTGGACAGTAGCCCAAGGCTTGTTTGTTGGGTCTCCAGCTGAAATCCAGTCCTACCCTCTGATGCTTTGACAGTGGCTTTGGGCTTATGGGTTTTTGTTCATGTCATGCTCAGAGTCTCCAATGCAGCACTCTCAAAGACAAATGATTGTCCACCCACACTGTTGTGTTTGTTTCTAAATTGCCAGTCAGCAGTTCGGTGGAGGACCAGTTCATCCATGTAACTGTAACAGCTCACATTTTGCTTTAATGATTGTAATACTTCAATGCCAGGGGCAGGGGTACTGTAGCTCAGTGGTTAAGGCATTGGACTACAATTCAGATGGTCCCAGATTCAACCACCCCCCCCCCCCCTTCGGATAAGGGTGTCTGCCAAATGGCGTACATGTAAACCATATACTATACATCATATTAATAATGTAGCAAATTCTGTCTTTTACGGCTTACTACAATTATTGACCTAAACCACTCAGAACTTTTTTTTTTTTTTTTTATACGTAGCTGTATATGACTTGCGCTGTGATGGATTCGCACCCTGTCCAGGGTATACTCCACCTCATGGCCTGAGCTTCCTGGGATAGGCTCCAGGCTTTCTGCAACCTTGTACAGGATAAGAGTTGAAGGCAACGAGTGAGCAAGTGTATATGATTTTTTTCTTACAAAACGTTCTGTATATTGGATGGGAAAAGAAGAATGTAACTTTTAGCAAATGCCGTTTAATACATTCTGTGTTCGAGCTTGAATAATAAACACTAAGTGATATGAATTTTGTTTACCAAGGGTTCGTCTACAGCTCACAATGACTCACTTCCTAAGGGATTTGCGAGAAAGAGTGAAAGAGGGATTTTCCACTGACGGGATAATCTTGTGCGTGTGCGTGTGTGTGTGTGTGTGTGTGTGTGTGCGCGTGTGTGCGCTGAATCCCTTGTGTTAAATTAAGGTCCTCATCAAGATAGACATACATACAAATATTTGATTATATCACTCCAAAATTCTGGCCCCTTTCAAAAGAACTGTAATCAATAGCATCACACAGTTCACTGCGTTTGCATGAACTAACTACTTGCACAGATGCTAAATGTGTCTCTATGTGTGCTTGATGTGCGTGTATGGAAGGTACATTGAAGCATGATCTCAGTGTTTATCACGTCAGTGTTTATTTGGTCCGTTGAGGAGGCTCCCACTCCTCCACACCCACTTTCCCACATGACCCTTCTGGAATCCTTGAAACTCCCAGTATGAGCTCTGAAAAAGAAGCCACTTGTGCTGAACATTAACGGGTAGCACAATTATGTTCTCATTTTTAATGAGACAAAACCTTTTTAACAAGCCACTGTAGTACTGAGGAATAAAGTTATTGACACAAGCATAATGTAATCTGTTTAGTGCACAAAATATCGGTATCTGAAGCTGAGAATAGTGTCCGACAATCAATCCCTCTATTATAGGACCACAGGAGGCTACAGAGTCTATACCTGGGAACATAGGGTGCAAGGTGGGGAATAATCTGAATGGGTAGCACACACACACATACTCAAACCCACAATCATATATCACGGGTGTTTTGGAAATGTCAATCAGCCTACAGTGCAGTGCATGTCTTTTAACTGTAGGAGGAAACCTGAGTACTGTACCTGGAGAAACCCCCAAGCAGAGGGAGAACATGCACACATGCACACAGTACCGAGGTGAGAACTTCCAACTCCGGTGGTATTAACAACTAAGCCAGAACAATATCCATTTAATAACATTTGTACTATGATTTTTTTTACATATATATTTTTAGCAAGTTCGGGTTCTGCCAATTCTCACCTCCTCATTCAAGAGCAAAAGCATACTGTACATGGTCTAGTCAGGTGACTGCATCTTTTCAAACTGGGAATGGCGTAACACACTCTGAGGAAAGATTTCCACCATTTCCACCTGCGTTTGGTTGATGTGATTGATGTGAGAGCCCCGAAGACAGCAAGACAGCATGCCACTCTGCCCTGTTGCCATGGCTGTGGCATTACCCAGGAATCAAACTTGTGATCTGGGGATGGGTGTGAACGTGAGTAATGTGGTGCACTATTTAGGATCCCTTATTTGCTCATGAATTTGGTATTTTTAGAGAGCAAGGTTTATTTACAGTTTTTAGAATAATCTGCTTTTTCTGCATTGATGAATTGTTCAGTTCTTTGAATTTTTAAAAAAATTCTCACTGTCTTTCACTGTTTTTTGTTTTTATTCGTGATTCATACACTTCATTTCACGCTGTCATTTAGCAATGAATTTCAGCTTTAATCTGAAATCTAAATCTAAATTTTTTTTAGGCAACGTGGTTGTGTAGTGGATAGCACGGTGGCCTCGCACCTCCAGGGTTGAGGGTTTGATTCTCACCTTGGATCTGTGTGTTTGTGTGGCATTTACATGTTGGCCCAATCCTTGGTGTATTTTTTTCCAGGTAGTCTGGTTTCCTTCCACAATCCAAAAACACGCGAAGCCTGGCATTTCCAAATTGCCCTTAATATGTGAATGAGAGTCTGAGTGTGAGGACTGGCACCCTAGGGTGTACCCTGCCTCCCTTCCCTGGGATAGGTTCCAGGTCTCCTGTAGTTTATTAATCACAAACAAGAATAAAAAAAGTGAAAGACAGTTGTTAAGTTTTGTTAAAACATCAGCCACAATTCAAAGAACCAAACAATTCATCATGCAAAAAAGCAGATTATTATAAAAACTGCTTATCAATATATAATGAAAAGTAATATAGAAAATTTAATGTAGTCCTAATATATACAGTATATATATATATATATATATATATATATAATATATATATATATATATATATAATAAAAACAGAATAAGGTCCAAGAGATGTAAAAAGAGATGTTAAACAGCTCTATGATGTTTAAGGAAGCCCTGAAAGAGAGGTGAGGAAAACGCTACCTCTGAAGAATGTCAGGAATCCTTAAAAACTGGCCTTTCCTATTTCTTTAGTGTGTATTCAAGTGGCATATAATAAAGGTAGTAAATAAATAAATAAATAGAATTCATCCATGTATTTTTTCATATACACTAAAAGGCAATTTTTTTTCTGATCGGGACTTGATGTGGCCATGAAACTAATTCACAATAAACATGTTGCAAAAATTTGGAATGTGGCTGACGTACAGTACTAGCCCTCCTTTGCTATAAACTGCCGAAATATTTCGGCTAGTGCTCACCTTTTCACGCTGAAAGAAAGTTGATTCTGATTCATCATGGAGTCATCTAAGACTCTGGATAAACCACCTTCAGAAGTTTATGTAATGCTAGATAACTGTAGATAACAACGTTTGTACACAAGCTAGCGAGATAAAACGAACTCTGCTAACTAAGATAGCTAAGATAGCGAAGGATTTGTTGCCAGCTATACAAGCTAAACTAATAAAAGTCCTAAAATAATCAGGATATTGTTGTGTTACATTTTGGAGGAATAAAAATTTTGAAGATCTGTGATGGTAATAAATGTGTAAACAAACAATGCTAAATTGGAGTCCGGTTAGCTAGCAAATGAGAGATTAGCTAGATTTTTGTGAAGCATATGTTTTTTTTAATGTTGTTTGTTTTGAATCTAATTAAAAATCGAAATCTAGAACATGATTCATCTACAGGTGTACACCACGGGCAGAAATACTGTCAGGTAAAGCACAGGATGGACCATGGAACCACCTTCGGGTGTGTGTGTGTGTGTGTGTGTGTGTTTATATGCTTGTGTGCTCAGGGTTAGAGCACCGATAAGATCGAAGCAGCCTGTGTTTGCACAGTGTGAGATTGATAAGGTCTGAGCTACTCCCCCGAGCCTTTGGTTTGACTGTTGACTAAACACCAGAGAGTCGTATTGATGGAAGGCCATGTTTTAAAAGAGACTGCCTGACACATATTCACACACGTACACACACTCAGAGAAAGAAGGGGCGAAAAGTGATTCAGATAGATGTGTACCCCACACACACACAAACACACACACTATGCTGTGGGTGGGGGGTTGTGGTTATGTTTATGGTAAGGTGAGGCACAGGTCAGTGTTTTAGTCATGAGGCAAAATCACCTCACCTCATCTTCATGGGTGAGGCTGCGATGACTCAAAACACAGATGGTCAAGGTTAAGGAACTCTTAATGATTTTTTTCTTCTTAAATAATATTCATACTTCCTGACACATCTGCAGGCTTTTCATTTTAAATTTTAATTTAAACACTAGTACTTTAAGGAGGCTAGCTGGGTCAGTAAATTGCGCAATCCCACAGAGACTTACATGTCTCCTATGCCCTGCTTTCAACTCCAAATGCTCTGAAGAGCAAACAACCAGGGTAGAACATCTGTTTAACAAATACAGCTTCACAAACAGCCAGAATTTACACCATAACCTGCATTTATATCCAATGCACCCAAGCATGCGAGGGAAAAAAAAATCCACCTTAAATCCAAACTAAGCCTTCTGAATGAAAAAAGTCTGTGTATTTTATTTGTATGTCGGTCATGAGAAAGCTCAGCATGCTTGAGTATGTACAAACACCCTGGCTTCTGTAGGAAGGTCATACAACTGGCTGTCAGCTACTCATCAACTTTGCACCCCCATCCTTCCTTTTCCCAACAAGCACATGCACGGTTCCCTGTCCGATGTCAAGAATAAACCCAGGAGTCTTGTCCATATTCAACCTGTCTTCCCCTTTACTTTGCGGTTGACTCTGAAGAGACTAACAATTTGTAGGAACCGCCAAGATTCAAGCGCATTGTCAAAACAGAACATCCCAACGGCCCGTTCATGGGCTTGAAGAGAAAATTGGGGTGGCCGCCAGGTTTACAGGGTGGGGTATAAATATTAAACAGCGGCTTTAATCAAATCCAACGGCTATGGGTCACAAACGCAAAGCGTGGATGAATAGCGCATTTGCATACACATGTAGCCACAGAGAAACACTGGAGCCATTTAACATGTGCTCATTAGGTGTGAGTGAGTGTGCAGTCAGCTGGGGATTGCCTCCCCCATTCTCCACAAATGAAGATGATTATAATTGACTCCCCAATGAAAGGGGGGATAAAGAATGGATGAACAAAAAAAGGTTGAGAAGTGGGTTTGTCTTGCCTCTGAGTGTGCGATGTTTAGTCCCAGGAGCATGTGTATGTAGTGGAGGTTAGTATATAACCGAAGGCTGTGCATTCTAATAGCTTCGGAGTTCAGAGTCAAAGTTTCGGATTTCATGTTTAGATTACATGGAGTCCATAGGTGGCAGGAAGCACACATTCATCCTGTCTGGATTTTTTTCTGTTCTGATCTCTGTTTTCAAAATGACGGAGAGACACCAGGAAGAAATTGGCCACCAAGAGACTTTGCGAAATTTCGAACATAGGGAGCTAAATGACCTGTTTCTGAAACAGCCATTATTCAAACAAATGAGAGAGACCACCTAAAACTCGAATATTAATTACAGTGATGGCATCCTTATGCTCAGAGGACTCGCCAATTCACAGTCACACACATGGAAAAGTCTATTTTCAGCACACGGTGTAATAGATTAGATTGCCTCTTTGTCTGTCTAAGCCTTTAGCATCAACCTGGCCAATAAAGATTGACAAGTCTTCATGCCTTAATGCAGTCTCAGAGGATCTCTCTCTTATTAATGCAATCTAACTTTCCTGAGAAAAAGACTCCAGCAGCAGGTTTTTTTGCCCTTAGAGCAGCATTCAGCTTAATTCTGAGACACACTGGGGCAAGTTATGGGGGCTTCGACTTTAGGTAGTCCTTGCCTATAGCTAAGAATGGAGCAGGAAATCAAACTTATTCTGTACATTGTCTTAATAGCACAACAGTTTAGCTAAAAGTGCATTTTATGAAGGTTATCCCAGTTAGGTAATAGTTAAAAACTGAATTTACTGTATTTACTTCTGTTTATGGTTGATATCAGGGTTCTGCTCAGCTATACCTTTTATTCTCGGTTAAATCCAAGAGGCAGACTCACTCACTCACTCATCGTCTATACCACTTTGTCCTGTATACAGGGTTGCTGGCGCCTGGAACCTGTCCCAGGAGATATACGGTACAAGCGTACCCCTGGACGAGGTGCCAATCCAACACACTACATTCAATTCAGGAATGACAGTTATCTAATCTGCATGTCTTTTGACTGTGGGGGAAAACTGGTGTAACCGGAGGAAACCCACCAAGCACCAAGGAGAGCATGCAAACTTCATGCACAGAGATCCGAAGTGGGAATCGAACCCTGACCCTGGAGGTGCAAGGCGACAGTGTACGTAGTTGTAGGTGACACAGGACAACTTGTAGGGTATGGATGAAGGAGTTCAATCAAATGCAAAAAGACGTTATCCACCTTATCATTTTAGGCTAAGCTAGGCTAAAGCTTATCTATCTAGTTTGTGGTAACTGTAGTGAGTAGACATGTTCCAAACAACAGCCAAGTGCTGTTCACTATATGCCCATTTATGGACTAACCAGAGTCAGCTCCTGCCAAGGTGGTGACAACCAGTGCTCCACAGTTGAGCTTCAAGACCGCTCTTCCGAATACCTATGGGTGACAGCACAGAGGGTTTGTCCAGTTCTTTGTTACACAGTCTAGGGTTACATCTAGAGTTCTTAACAGGGATCTGAGGGAGCTCTCTGAGTACAATGTTAAAGATTCTATGTAGAACCATGAAGCTTTCCCGATCACAGTAGGTACTTTCATTGAAATTTACAGAGTGAAGTCATCATCATAATCTGGATTCATACTCAACAAAAAAATAATTAATTCGTTATCAATAAGCACTTTATCTTGGTCAGGTTTGTGTTAATCCCCGGAGCCTACCCCGAGAAATAGACGGGAACACGCACTGGATGGGATGGCAGGTCATGTTAGGACACCATGCACACACACACTCACACACTTTTACACCAAAGGTAATGCATCTGCGGAGGAAACTGGAGGAAACCCAAATGGACAGAGAGTAACCCATGATTAGGATCGAACCTTGGACCCTGAAGCTGTGAGGCAGCAGTAAGCAGAACAAACCGATGCTGTACAGTAGAAGAAACCTAATATGGGGAGGAGAAAATACAGAGACATACAGTACATAAGAAGTGTAACTGCTGTAAAGGGGAATATTGTAATGATATCACTTTTTTGGCCTGTGATTTTGTTATACTGCATATTTATTTATTTATTTATTTATTTATTTGCATGTCCAGGTTTCCTCTGGATACTCCGGTTTCCTCCCACAGTCTAAAGACATGCAGATTAGGTTAACTGGCATTGCCAAATTGCCTGTGGTGTGTGAATCAGCGTGTGAGTTTGTGTGTGTGTGTGTGTGTGTGTGTGTGTGTGTGTGTGTGTGTGTGTGTGTGTGTGTGTGTGTATGCCTTACAATGTATTGGCATCGCATCCAGGGTGTACCTCGCCTTGTGCCCTGGGATATGCTCCAGGCCCCCCGTGACCCTGTATACGGGATAGAGATGATGAGATGAGATGAGATGAGACGAGATACGAAGGTTAACTAGTTCTCAAAATGTTCTCTGTGGAAATCCTGTTTTAGGATTCTACATACCACAGAAGGAAAAATGTGTTAGGGTATCGCATCGATCCTATTGTACCCTTGTTGATTCTGTTTCTTTAAACTGTACGTTGTTTTGGATAAAGTCTCCTTCCTACGCATCAATATTAATGGTAACGAGTGACCTACAGTATGCTGCGACTGTCCATGTCGTTTTTGAATATTTTGTTTAAACGTGTAATGAAGCAGTTTGTAATAAAGTGACGTTCTATATTTGTTGACATTCGACTGGCTCTCTTTGAATTCTAACCAAGTCCTCATCCCGAAGGCTTTGCGAAGAAGCAGAACCCGTGAAATGATAAAGCATTGCTTGTAATAGTGTTTGTAAATAATCTCATTTCTACTACAGTGCTGTAAATGGGCAGTTTATTTAACGAAATCCAGTGGGAAGACGAGCGTTCCTCTGTTTCCCCTTGCCTCTATGTTTCTCTCTCCAGCTAAACGTTATTGAAGGAGAGGGATGATGATAATGAAAATAATAAACAGGACAGCAGATAACAAGCGGCTTTGTAGTGCAGCTTTCGGAGGAGGGCATTAGTTGCTGGGAAAAGAGACAGCCATTTTGCATGATATTAAACACTTGAAAGCGAATGGAAATCAAGGATGGGGAGAAGTCAACGGCATGAAGAGAAAAGCAGATATGAAGAGAGAGAGAGAGAGAAGGAGAGAGAGGGAGAGAAAATGGGGGAGGCCTAAGAATGTAAATAAAAGGATGCTAAGTTATCAGGCTAAGCGCTGTCAGCCTGCCCATTGTTTGGCGAGGTGATAAAAGGCAATTTCCCGCTTCTCCTGCACTGCTGCGTGCGCGCCGCTTAATTTGAGGGCCATTTTCCTTGACAGTGTTGACAGTCTCTACATATCTCTCCTCTCGTTCCCCCCCTCCCCGTCGCTGTTTTCTTCCTCCCCACAAAGCGGCCTGTTGTATTTGTGCCGCTGTTTATTAGGCTATAACCCCCTTATTTTCTGTGTTCCTCTCGACGCTGTAACAATGCCTGCCATGGGGCTTTTAATACCTGTCAGCTCCTGCCAATGGGAGCCCATTTTTTTGTTTCATATTCAAATTCCCTGTTGGGAAAGATTTTTTTCTCCCCCCATCAACCCCCCCCCCCTCCCCCCTTGCCCTTAATCTTCTTCCGCAGCAACCGTGTTGTGCCTCAATTTGAGGTGACACTGAAAGTATGGCTTATCATCGGCTGTGTGAAGCGATCCCATTACGCCTGCTGTAGCTTTCAAGCAAGCTTGTAAATAGCGCGCCGGGATCAGGGGGAAATAATTGACACGGATGCTCCCGTTTCAGTGAAGGGCTCCCCCTCGTAATGCCTTCCTGCTGGAGAAAATAAACTCTGCACTACCGGCTGTCAGGGAGCATTTCGGCTTGGCAAAAGCCTTTTGAACTCCAGTTTTCCGAGCACGTTTTGGACAAATGAGACTATGCAGCTTTCGTTTTCAGTTTGCCATCAGTTGATTGATTAGCTCTATCCTTACACTCCCTGGACGCACACTCTAATAATCTGTTTGACCGACTTTAGCTTTGATTACTGAGCACAATGTGGTGTGAAAATGATTCCTCATGCTCCCAGAAACCACTCTTTCACAATTTGAGTCCCGGAATATGACCATGCCATCCGTACATTCAGTACATTCAGGTCGTCAGCTGACTTCATTTTAGTGCCACATAATGTTATTGAGCCTGGACCTGAGCAACAGAAGCGCTGGGTACAGTGGCCACTATGCATGATTGCTTCCTCATGTCGTGCGCTTCCCTTCTTATCCTGACATCACCCTGGAATAGGATCAATCTGAACTTATCAGATCACATTTCCTTTCTCCATTGCTCCAAAGTCCAATCTTTGTTGCCTTTCTTTTTTTTTTTTGCAAATTGAAGCCTTTTTCTGATTATCCCCACTAACCAGGGGCTTTGTCGTGGCCGCACAGCTGTTTAGTCTCATCCTAATGAGCTCTCATCACATCGTGTGAGGAAATGCTTTTACTTTCACGACTACACATAGCTGAGATTTCTGATGTTGATCCACATTTCAGAGTTCAACACTATCCAGGTTTTAATAAAGTGTTGGACAGTTCTTAATTACAGTAATTCCAGTCATTTCAACGGTCTCCTTGGTCGCTTTCTTTGCTTGACGCTAGCCGATGAGTTCACCTCTTCTGAAGCGGCGACTTTTTTTTCTTTTTTTTCTTCAGTTTTGTCCAGGCAGCGTACATTTACCACATACTCATTGTTGTCATTTTTATACAATTCTAGTGCATGTGCAATTAAACTGAAAAATACGCTTAACAATATATGTGCAAGTTTCAGATAAATAACTGAAAACATTAATAAAAAAAAATTTAAAAAACCTTTCCACAGTCCTCCATTACAACTTCACTTGCCCTTGAACATGTTATATAATCATTCAAATATTTAAATCAACATATTTTTTTCCATGCATTAATCTGTGAATCCGTTTAACATCTCGTGATAAAAAAATAAATAAATAAATAAAAACTCTTTTTTTTTTCTTTTTTTTTTCCTTCTTGTGAGTAACTCATTATGGTTCATGAAATACACTTGCTTATTCCTCTTCTATTTTCATGCAAACACCACATACACAGACCCAAGAGAAGAATCGAACCCTTACAACCCTTATAGTGGTACAAGCAACCACTATATATACATTATATAAAATATTTAATCAGCCCTGTTAACACATACCCCAATAAAACACAAGAAAACAAGAAATGTTTTGTATTTATTTTGTATTTTCCTATTAAATCTATGCCTATGATCCTAAATCATGTATGCCGTTGTGACTTTTGCATGGATGCAACATTTTTTTCCTGCATGTGCTTGAGTTATTCTCTTAATGCAGCCATTTTACATCACGGTAAAGAAACCTGAGATTGCTCCCTTAGATGGGTTAATACGGTACATTTTGAATGGAGAATGCATGTTTTTTTTGCATCAGGGTTTAGAATTTTTTATTTTTTTTT
>QNUK01000166.1:792500-810000 GCA_013621035.1 Clarias magur
TGTAGTCAAGTGTTAATAAAACTGCAAAAGAAAATCATATAATCAGCAGATACTATTGCTAATTTATACAAATGTATTTCTTAATTAACTTTGGTAACAAGTGGCTAAAATTAAGTTTAATAATCTTATATTTGCTTTGTTGTAAACTTATTTTAAGAAATTATAGATAGTTTTGGCTAGATTCAAGAAATTCACTTGCTGAAATATTGTATCAATGTTGTATCAATAAAAATTGGCTTGAAAAAAATGACATTACATTTTGTTAAACTAATTTAAAGCATTGTTCTCTATGTTCATTCACAAAGAACACACTGCAGTTAAATGATATCTTAACAATTTAAAATATCTTGAATAGGTAAATTATCTATACTTTCTTAAAACAAGATTACAACAAACCAAATACAACAGTATTCATTTAATCTCTAATTGAAACTTTCATTTTGAATTAAATGATATTAAAGTTTCAAGAGAAATTTGTATAGGCAGATCATTTTGCTAGTTTACAAATGTATTTTTTGAAATAAGCAAAACTAAACTAATAGAACAAAAAACGTTTTTGCTTACAATTTTAGCCACATTTGACCAGAAATAAGTTTAATAATTTTACATTTGTTTTTTTTTTGTAAACTTATTTTACGAAATTATAGTTATTTTTGGGTAAACTCATGGTTTGACCAACATTAACCGGTGTAATATTACTCTGGGATTAAGTGATAATAAATACCAACACATATTTTGTGTTGAAATAAAAACTGCTATCGTTAGTGCAATCGAAAAATAGCTGGCCGTCTGTAAGAGTGAAAATCCTGCCCTTAATTTAATTATGGGGATACATAAATTTTATTTTTATTTTCTGAAAAAGAAAAGAAATGAATGGTACCACTAATGATAAAGTTCCCCATAATTTATTATACATCTGTATATGTGTGCATGTATATACTGTATGTGTACTGTACATCCCTTTCCACTGTAGGTTTATTAGAACAGTGATTATTATTATTTATTATTATTATTATTATTATTATTATGAGTGGGGGGGGGGGCACACACTATGGTCTCGCTCTCTCTGTCTCTCTGTCTCTCTCTGTCTCGCTCTCTCGTTTTCTCTCTCTTTGCAGATTGAGCTGCACAATTACTCTTTATTAATCTGCATCGCCTTAATTGAAAATTCCCCTGATGAGGCCCGATACTCCAGGGCCATACCTGGAATACGCCACTCATTATCTGCCAAGGTGCCTTTGTGGCCTGCCGGCACTTTCGACAAGCGCTGAGCCCTGCATGCAAATCAGAGGATAGCTGGAGTCCCTACTGACAGCAGAGAGAGAGAGAGAGAGAGAGAGAGAGAGAGAGAGAGAGAGAGAGAAAGAAACTAGAAAAAAGTGTGAAGCTTAGTTATAGGCAAGTGGAAGTGGTTAAGGAGGATCTGTTAGTTGTAGTGGACACATTTACTGTAAGCTTTTTTAAAAGGTTCATTCTAGTATACTAGATCTTTCACAGTGGTCTAGGTCAAACTTTTCTTTTTCTTTTCTGTTTCTTTCTGTTTCTATGTCATTAAAATATTTAGCAAAACTCAATTTTCCACCTTTTACCTTTAAGCTTTGTCTTTTATTTTACTAAGCGGTTCTAAATTTAAGTTTAAAAAAAAAACACTCGTTCAACAGGCTGACATGGGTTTATTGGTGTGGCACTAAAAACAGGACTGGTACAATATACAGTATGTAATGACTTGAAGCAGTTATTTGTATGTTCAGAGAAGGAGAGAATAACGAGACAAAAAAAGACGACTACCACTACTAAACAACAAAGACTCCAGCTATCCTCTCTATTTCTAATGCGTGCTGGTCTAATTCCTAGGTACTACTAATAGACTAAATGAAATGGTACATCAAAGGAAATTAATTATTTGAATTTACAACATTTATATATAAAATGAATTAGACAGCAGCAGAGGAGCTAATAGGTGATTAATTATTAACCGTTCTGAGGGACTTCAGTCTAGACTCCCATTATCAAACCTTTGTTCATTTAGCTTTTTTTTTTTTTTTTTTGAAAATTAATAATTCAGACATTCTCATGTGCATACATTTTAGCCTTCTATCAGAATTAGAATAAAAAATTCTGTCCTTCAATCGAATAGGTGTTCGCTATAGGCCAGTAAACTCGCGGCCTTGCATCCCACACGTGGCTGAGGAAAGTGGGTCATGTGCGGTTTGCTGGATGCATATTAAAGTGTATTTACCGTAGCAGGCAACGGTGGGAGAAAAAAGAATCTTATTACGAGTGCTTTGAAAGTAATTACCTTAATTAAAAGCATTAATGTGGCAAGGCGGAGGGAGGTGCCTTTTACAGGCCTAGTTTAGAGACTGTTTGATTTAGTAGAGCATTGTGAGTTTAGGGAGTTGGAGCAAAGGGAAAAGGTTGACTCTGTAATGCTTTGTTTCTGCTTTATTAATTTAGTTCCATTCTAGGATAGTGATTGCCATGGCTGCATTTAATACAATATCACCAAAGAATATTCAAAGATATATTATTTCTTTTCTTTTTGTGTTAACAATTTCAGAGCTATTTAAATTGTAAGGCTTTCTGGGTTTTTTTTTTTTTTTTTTGTAGTTGGAAATCTGTTCTTGGGATTAAGATGAAGCTACCAGTTTTCGAGATCTCACTATGGCTGAGTCCCTTCTAGCAAATTTCATAATTAATTTCCCATTATGAATCTATGAGGCTCTCTCTATCTATTTTTAGACAATAACCCAGACAGACTTGCTCTGTAGTCTCAATTATTGACCCTTAGACTTTCAGTAGTACGACCTACGGTACAGCATGCATGTATTTGTTTCACCATGTCAATCTCTAGTCATCTGCAGTTACAGACTTTTCAAACAGTGCTGCTTTTTTCACTGGTATGCACACTTGTAAAAAAAAAAAGAAAAAAAAAAGAATCTAAAATCCTGATGAGCTGAAGGTTCTGTGTAGATCCATCCCACTGTAGTTTGTTTTCGCCATTAAGTAGACACCCATTATGATCCTGAAAGCTGTAAGAAAGGCCAATATCTCTGATAAAGGCAGTAAAAATGCGCTTCTGAAGAACGCAATGAAAGGTCCGGATAACGTCCTTCAGTTTTTCTGAATGCGAAGACATGGTTTCACAATGGCATGCTCTTTTTACTGTACATATACAGTTTTTGTGAAGGAGTTGGATTGCGTCCCTATGGCCTTCTGTTATATAGCCTGTTAGGAAAATGGTAAGAAATTGCACATGTGAAAGAGAAATAATGCTCTCAAATGAGCAATTAATTTCTTTCTTTCATTCATTCACCTTGTGAGGGTGTGTAGTAGATCTGGGTAAAACACTATGGGCTCCGCGCCACCTCAGGCAGGATAGTCATTTACAGATGTACTGTATGGACTTCTTTAAAATGTTTGCACCATTCTAATATTTTACTGCAGCTAAGAGTCTCGTCACAATGCTGCGCTTAAAGTCTTCTGTAAATGTCTTCAATGGCTTCATTCACTTGAAATTTCCCAGTTTAATCCTGAATCCTGGTTATAAAAGACTTTGTAGCCACATTATTTGGGCAATGATACAGACACTGGTTATGGGGTAGTATTCAACTCTTTTAAAAAGTTACAAGTGCTTTAATTAAATGCCATTGAACCGTCAATGATTGCATGATGTTTGGATAAAATTCACTTCAACACACAAACAAAGCATTAGTTATATAGTTTTCACTTTTACCTCTCAGCTGAAATACATCCTGGAAATTCTCCTACAGCTGCCATTATAATGATTTACTGTATGATTTTATTTTTTTTGCAGATGACCAATGATTAGATCTGGACAGGGACATTGCTGAATGCTGTCACTTGTCCACCAGGGAAAATACTGCTGAAGATGCTGTGACGTAATGGCACATACTGTATATAAATCACCCTATTACATTAATCTGCTGTAGATACTTTCCAAAGCTATATGTGATACTGCATTGTAGCTGAAGTGTATGACTGGGATATGCCTACTGTATATCATGAGCTATATCATTCACTGATTTTCCACCCCTGTGTTGTTTATTAACTTTTTTGTTTGACTTCCAGACAATGTTATTTCTTCGCATCTTGCTTCTAGTATAGTTACTACCACTTATTTCTGCTGCATTGGAAGCCATCATGCACTTTATGATAATATATATTTTTTTTTAAATAGGCAGAGAGATAATGCTACAACACTTAAAAGACACATAAGCACTTTGCACACAAGAGGCATGAGGTATATAAAAAGTGATTGCGTTTGCTACATCTATATCATTTGGGCTACTGTCTGGTACGTCCTATTCTCCAATGAAGGCTTGTGAACTTTGTTATAAATTTAGTGGCATAAATGCTATCAATAAATGCTGATATTCTGTTATTTTAAGGTTGTATTTGCAGCAATTTTTCATGTGGTTGACAAGACATGAAAAATTGCAACCGTTAATTTAACTGTTTGTTTTTTTTTATGTCGCGGCAGGGGTAGCTTGGTTGGATAAGGTGTGGACTGCTGACCAGGAGGTCCCCAGTTTGAGCCCCAACACCACAGGGCTGCCCATGTTGGACCCTTGAGCAAAGTCCTACACCAACACCAAGTGCTCAGATACAATCAGGCAATCGAATAACCACCACCAGGTACATCTCCAGGGTGTGGCATGTCCATCATCCAGTGTACCAGATGGACCCATTTTTCCACCACTTCTGATGGCACCACCACATGTTTTTATTTTTGGAAGTATAATGGCAATTTTCCGTACTTAAACTTAAACGCAGGATCAAGCTTTAAGCAGCTGCAACTCTGTCTAAAACGTTATATACCATTTGCCTAAAGCTGTACTCATTATACAGTACACTTTTTGTAGAAAAAAACTTCCAATAGGAGTAAATGTTTGGAACATTATTAAAGGTGCCAGTGGTCACACTTGCACCAAAGTGCTACTAGAAATTTCAACTAATTTGGGTCATTGAAATACTTCACAGATGTTTGAGAACATTGTCTGCTTAGTGCTTGAATTAAAATATCTATTCTAAGAGCAGTATGTGTCGAGGAAAGCAGTTAGGCAATTTTCATATCGAAAAAATATCTTGTTTCATTATGTAGTCATGATTGCATTGACGTTACTTAGCTGTTGTTCCTGCTTATCAATCGCCAGCACTTTCAAAACCACTACTTCCGAACCTATCTATCCAGCCACCTTCCCCATCTGTCACACCTAGACATCCGTCCACAGATTGTTATTCATAGTGTTCCTATTTTCCATGCGTGTATATATTGATAGATGGACAGATACGGCATACCTTTGGATACGGGGCGGGGGGGGGGGGGGGGGAAATTACATTCAAAATTATTAAACAGTTCTGAGAGGAAATAATCATGACTATTATTTTGCAAGGATACATCAAACTCTCGATCGTTAAAAGAAATGCACTGAACGGCAGCGAGCCCCTCAAATTATCCACGGCATTCACATTTTACTGATGTAGGGGGGAGGACACAATTATGCTCACTTGTCGTATATTAATACAGATTCTTGACATCTTCCAAAGAGCCTGAGCTGTCATCTCTTTTGTCTGCTTTAATTGAAAATTAATGGTTAGTCCGTTGCCTAGGAGACCAAGGTGATGGTCGCCAATGGTATTTGGGATTCGAGCTGACACCAGTGGCATTGTTTGTTCGGTTTGACCTTGAAGTTTGGTTGGGGGGGGGGGGGGGAGAAGAGAGAGAGAGGCAAGAGAGGTATACGTAAAGGAGAGGTTTAAATTGAATACTGTGTGTTGGCGCAGGTAAAGAAATAAATAGTTATTGTTATAGTGTGAGTGAGTGTGAAAGGGAGAGAAAAGAGAAACAGGACAGGGCAGATGAACGAGTGACAGTGGCGAAAATGGCAAGAGAAGAGAATTATGTTTGAGTAAGAAAGCATAAAAGCCCATCTCTTCATTCAATTCTGACGATTGCCTTTGTGATTCGGCAGTGATGATGTTGCCAGAGGGCACATTAAGGCGTTATAATAGAGTGGCCCATGCTGCTCCGTCTGAATGGGCTAGTCAAGATTGTATCTGTCTGGGAGAAGGACTAAATCGACTTTGACTTCTGGGGGCATCGCCTCATGGCGCAACAAAAGATAAGCGCCGAACAACATGCCGCATATTGTGAGGAGTTCGCGGTGAAAGAGAGACAGCGGGGAGTAATAAATATGCACATTTAGTACGCAGTTTGAGGTATGGTGTTTTCTTGTTATTGCTTGTGTAAAAGAAGCATTCAGGAATTTGGCTGAAAAAAAAAAAAAAACATCTGAGCAACGAATGCGGTGTGAGACTGTAAATCACATACATGAGCTCACACACTGACACTAACAAAGAATTTCGACACAAGTGTCGAAATTTGCTGAAATGCTGTAAATAGTGGGATTTCAGACATACAGTAATAGTCTCTCCTTCAACAGCATTTCTTTTACTTCCTATTGAAGAAAAAATATGCAGCTTTTTATGTTACCGCCCTGCGCGAGTCCTGCAGAAGACTTCATTATATCAATAATTGAACACATTTATTTATTTATTTATTTTATTACCTTATGTGGAGCATTTGACCAATAAACCAAGAGATTCATCTCAAGTAACTGACATTTCAGTCACAATTTGGCCAAATGTTTTATGCAATTTTCCAGCTGGATAGCTGAAGCCTCACGTGTAACAGATGACTCGGTAGGTTTACATGCTCATGGTTATAGCTGGACTAGGCCACTTAATTGGACTACTGCTCTTGTCCCATTACTTAATCGTGGCAGGGGAATCGGTTTACTCACAAAGGTACAGTATGTCCACCTTTGCTACTGCAGGTGGCGATATGCCTCCTTTCAGCTTATTAGTATTGTACTACCAGTTGACCAGTTGACCTGTAGGCAAACAGGGAGCATGTCGAACAGTGAAAGCGTGGCCAGAGCTGTACATTTGTACATGTGATGTCTTATATGTGTGTTTATAATTTTCTCCGAAGGACGACAACATCTCTGTATTTTTAGCGGCTTCTTCCTCCACATTTGTTCACCTTCTGGGTCAAGAACTGTGAAGCATGGGCAGTGAGCATGGACTGATTTCTGTATTCTGTGTCTGATTATAAGTTATACACTATATGGACAAAAGTATTTGGCTAAACATGTTTGAATTATTGAATTCTGGTGTTTCAATTCGGCGCCTTATCCTCAGTGAAGGGCAATATTAATGCTTCAGTAAACCGAGACATCCTGGACAATGCTAGTCTTCCAAGTTGGCGGCACCAGTTTGGGGAAGACCCTTTTTCGATTCCAACATGACTGTGCCCCAGTGCACAAAGCAAGAACTATAAACACATGGTTTGATGAAGACCCCTGACCTCAACCCCATCGAGCACCTTTGGGATGAACTGGAACAGAGGTTGCAAGCCAGGCCTTCTCATCCAACATCAGTGCCGGATCTCACAAATGATCTACGGCACAAATTCCCACAGAAACACTTGAGTGGAAAGAGTGGAAGCTGTCATACAGTAGCTGCACAAGAGGGACCAACTCCATATTAAACTATATGTATTTAGATGCAATGTCATTGCAGGTTTGGCCAAGTATTGGCCAATACTGTTGTTTGTGCAAGGAGGATCTTGACTCCCAACAGCATTATCTGGGTGGTGGGTCCTGGTGCAAGGTTGAGGAGTTTGAATTAGTGCACAGCGAATTCCCCAGCGTTGAATGTTAAATCGACACTGGAGAATTCACTGTGTGGGATATCAGTTGGACTAATATGTTTATTTATTTATTTAGTTAGTTAGTTAGTTAATTAGTAAGTTCAGTGTAAGTTAGTCTAACAGAATTAGTCAGAATAACACAAGGTGATGTAAATGTCCTGACTGACAGTCTGTAGGAAGTGATGTAATATCTTCAGGGTAACAAACTATTGCTAGAATTGTTATTTTATGTAGTATAACCACAATGTGTAGCTGTACAGAGAATCATTGTACCAGTGCCATGAACTAACTAATATATAACAAACACAATGACTTAAGAGCTTGTACTTGTTTATATGTCTATGTATTATATGACTTTAGTTAGTCAAACAATATTTAAACACTGAATCGACTTTAAATTAGAGGGATTAGGGTGTGAATAGGCTACAAAGTTGTCTCAAACATCCTGAACTGATCTGTCTTAATTTCAAAATCATATATAACTAGTACAGGTTCAGTAACTGATTTGCTAGATCCTACTCTCTCATTTAAAAACAAAACAAAAAAAGCTTGTTTCTGTCCTATTATGCCCTCTCTGGTTTTGTTGTTCAAGTTTAAGTTTCTCTGAGATTTCCACTTAGGTGAAATATTCCTCACTACAATGAGCACAAGAGTGACCTTTAGCACACAAGTGGGGTATTCGAGATGGAACTCTCGCTAATCGACAGTACGGCCATGGATAACAGTGCCTTGAGTGGATGCTTGACTGGGCCATTGTGTGCATGATGCTGGTGTAGATCCACCAGTTTGCCTGTCAATCTGCTTCATTCTTAACATATCGTCTCTTTCCATGGCATTAATAATCAGAGCAGGAAGCTGCACACCAGACGGCCCACAAAGGACCTACACGAGGGTGTAATCCAAACAATTACAGTACTTGCTTTTAATGATGGAATGGAATGAAAAAGCCATGGTACGACACTGTACTGGTTTTCGATATACCACAGTATATACGTTATTACAAAATGGTAATGGTTTCATAACTGTTTTTTTTTTTAAGAACCTTCAGAGGATACAACACAATTGGGCATAGAATTTTGTTACTATTTTTATTTTAAACATCAGAAAAGAATGTTCGAATGCATGTCCTTTTAGGGAATTCAGTGACCTGTATCAGTGTGTCATCTCCCTTTTTTTTTTTTTGTGCATAAAAGTCATTCTGACGAAAAAAAAAAAAAAAAAACATTATCATTAGCTTGAGAATCACTTAATTATTATTAAACATAATAATTATTATGCATAATCTATTATGGCGCATTTATACAAATTATTACTGATCATTATTATTATTATTATTATTATTATTATTAAATGTTAAATGCTTAAATTTTCCACTGGCTGTTCTTGTCCTGTCATGTCAGAGAAAAAAAAATCTAAACGCAATTTATAATAGGCAGGTAATAGGCATACCTTAATTCCCCTATTTCCACTCCATCAGCGGGGATGCACTTTAAGATAAACGATAAAATGACAAGTGATTACATAAAAAAGAGCTTAACTTGCAACTTGTTCTTGACTGAGTAGCATAGTCATATACTGTAGTATAGTGTGTCATACTACAGATCAGTGATTTGCTTTACATTTGATGTAGGGCTGCACAATATATTCAAAAAAACATTTTTTTTTTACATTTTTTGACAAATTGCAGTTTAAACTGGGATATATAATTATTAAATATATCATTTTGTTGCTAATATTTATTCAGTTACTCCAAAAATCCAAAAAAAAAAAACTAATACTTACAAACTCTATATACATATATTTTTAACTATGAGTATATGACCTGTAAAATATTTTTGCATTTTGCAATTAAAACCTTTAATATATAGATACATAACTATATATAATAAACTATACTATATATAATAGTATATATGATAAAAAATATATATTTAGTCTTAGATATTTTTATTTTAAGAAAATGCAAGTTTTACAATTTCGCAAGTTTATATTGCGATTTCGTTTAATTTTATGCACTTAATTATGCAGCTCTAATTCCACTCTCCATAGCTCAGTGTGTGGGTCAACACATTTTAAAGGGCAAATAATTCGGGGAGGATAAGATTTTAACACTGTTGGTGATTTCAGCAAATAATCTCCATGCAATTGGGTCAACCAACCTAGATTAGAAGTTGACATGGTACTGGAAACCTTGAGCCTCAGACCCCATGTTCTACGCTAGCTATGATGTAGGGAGAAAAAAATTTTTGTTGTTGTTGTTGTTGTTGTTATTATACTATGTGGAAAGTGACATGCATACGCTTTAGCTCATGTATATCCTTGACAAATGTATTATGCATCATCTGGTCTTTGTCCAGTCTGCACCTGCACCCACTGTAGGTAGATTACTGTACTAACGTAACCTTCTGACAAAAATGCAGATTCTGGCTTAGTAAATATATCCTGATAACCGCTGTTCCTAAGAGATAATGCATTGCTTTGTACTTTAAAATCAGAAAATTTAAACCTCTATTTAATACTCAGCCAGTTACCTGAGCGCCATAAAACCCAATAAAACAAATCAGAAAAATGACTTCTCCATACTTATTAAATATACTTTATTTAAATGATTTAATCTGATGATTATGATATTATCCATCAGCATAAAGCACAACGGTTCTGTAAGTTATTATATCATTTTTTAATTCCCTCAACAGACACACTGCCTATAAATCTATAAAAGAAAATTGATTTCTTTGTGAGTGAATTGTGCCAGATATTATGTCATGTTACTCTATTCTCAGTAGAATACAATACAATTGGCCACTATCCTCTCTGGGCTTGTGAATGGAATAATATTATTTTAAATTTGACCCTTATTTGGTCTTCAGTATGAACCGATGAAATATCTGTGTTTATTTTAGTTTAGGGGTGGGGATATAGTAATATAACCTCCTGACTCGTATTCTAAATATAAATGATGCATGCGAATCCCTGGGTCCTGTACTAATCCTGCCTCATGTCTTTTCTGGCATTTTGTTTGTTTGGCAGATTTGACCGCTGGACATGTTTTAATGCTGAATTACGCCTTGGGGGATTACGATTGAGAGAGCCACTGGGATGGGATGGGATGGGATGGGATGGGGATGTGGGGGGGGTGAGTGGGGGGCATGGCCGAGACTCTGTTAAGTGGGAAACATAGAGACAATGGAACAGGAGGAGAAAATAATTGCTGAAAGAAGACTAGGGATGATTCATTCAATTCCTCAGAGAGAGAGAGAGAAAGGGGGAAAGGGGCCGTTGAGATTCATTTTCCCTTTTACCTTGAGGAAAGACACAATAAAAGCTTTGCAACCCTGAAGGCCTGACTCTTTGAATGTGCCACAAATTTAATTTGCTCTTGTTCAGCGCCTGTCACATTTAAATGTTCTGTAGTTAACACTGTCAATACGGAAGTGATGGCGTAAGACATTTTAAGTCAACGCACCACTTTAAGACATCAGGCCACCTCTGTCAAAATGAAGTGAACTATGTTAATGGTACATTGTCAGTGAAAAACCTACTGTACAGGTAGAAGTTTGGTGAAGAAAAAAGAAAAAAAAGGAAATGTACGACAATGGGTAAAAATAGCGGTTCTTAAAGTTGAATTATGTACTTTAGATAACACTAAAGTCTCGCTACATTTACACTTCCAGTACTAGTGGTGCTAAAGGGCGTCAGTAACTGTTTAATTACGTTTACGGCATTTGGCGGACGCCCTTATCCAGCGCGACTTACATTTTCATCTCAATATATGTCTGAGCAGGTGAGAGTTAAGGGCCTTGTTCAAGGGCCCAATCTTGGTGGTGGTTGGGTTTGAACCTGAAACCTTCCGGTCTATTGCTTTAACCACTTGCAGCTGTTACAGTATATTTAGTTATTCCTATTCATATGCATGTGGACATTAATATTCTTAAAATTGCATTTTTTGATCCAATCCTAACTTGAAATGACATATTATATTTTTCAACTATGTTAAACTATCCTCACTTTTTTTTTTTTTTTTTTTACGAACAATTTCTCAAATGTAATTTACCGGCGAATTCCAGACTCCAAAGTTCACGGCCTGTTTCGGCAAAGTCGTTTCGGACTTTTCCTTGGCTTTTGAAGTAGCGCGAAAGGATTTCTCAAGGCCTTAATATTTCAGTATGGTGTGAATAATAATAAAATTTTTAAAAAATCATCCAACAGATTTGAGGGAATAATTTAATAAGTGACAGGGGTGTGCAGTAACGAGGCAGCCTGTCAACGTGCTCGGCAGCATTTTGTCATTTTGAAAAACCACCTGTGGGTCATTAGGGTCATGGATCATGATTAATCCCTCATTCTTTGGCATTTGTGGCATTTTGTTGCCGTTCCCTTGAAATTTTTCAAAGGAATTCAATATGTACTTTATATACATAGTGTAAAATAGAAACAGCAACATAAATGAATGTTTTTCACACAGAAATGTTAAGACACTTTTTAAATTATTGTCATCTTTTCTTTTCTTCATGCACACACACACACACACACAGCACACTGAAGGTGAAATGATTTTTTTTTTTTATGGCTTATTTGTTCAGTTAAACAGTTGTATTAAAACACTGAAGGTGTTTTACAACCAAACAAAAAAGGTGAAAAAAAAAAAAAAAAAAAGATCACCACTAACAAATAAGTGTCAAATTTTATGTCTGGTGTCTTTTTCTTGCTGTTTTCTCGAAGTATTCATTTTGTATGACCCATGACCACCACTGTTGGACCCTTGAGTGATGCCCTTAACCATCAACTGCTCAGATGTAGAATGAGATTTTTAAAAAATGCAAGTCGCCCTGGATAAGAACATCTGCCAAATTCTGTAAATTAACCTCGTACCTCCAGGGTCGAGGGTTCGATTCCCACCTCAGGGCTGTGTGCCTGGGGTTTGCATGTTCTCAACATGCTTGGTGGGTTTCCTCGGAGTAATCAGTTTCCTTCCACAGTCAAAAAATAATCATTTGGCGCTCCCAAATCAACCCAGTGTGTATGTGTGTGTGTACCCCACCTTTTTCCTTAAGTCTCAGGCCAACTGTGACCCTGTATCCTGGATAAAGCCGTACACAAGATGAATGGGATTGACTTCGAATTTGCTTTGAAGAGCCTTTGTACTCATATGGGTATTGTGCTTTAAAATCAAATTACACAACTTAAATCCTGATTAAAGTACTATTAAAACTATTGGTAGACATCTGTACAGTAGGAAGGAGTCTCCAGTTTCAGCTCTTTAAAACATAGGCTAAGACTTTAACCTTGAGTTTTCTAACATGGAGCGATGGTGGATCTGTAGGTCTTATTACCTTTAAGACAGATGCTGATGAGGGAGGGACTGTTTATAGCAAAGTAACAATTTGCTTCACAGATGTTCCATAAGACAAATGTTCCATGACTTTCTGAGTTCAAACCCATGATTAGTCTGAATTTGTTTAGCAAAATTGTAATTGCTGGCAATTTAGTCTGTGGTATGAGAAAACAGAATTCTTTTGGATGTGCTTCTTTTGGAAATGGGTCCGCATGACAACATTGATTCTTTTCCTTAAACAGCAATGCCACTGTGTTTTATTCCATATATAATGATCGGTTCATGTTACTGTAATTTATCGTACAACTACAAGCTTCTTGTTCCTCTGCAAGTCTGAAACACAATTCACATCTCTCAAAGTCAGGCATCCACAAATCTCTCTTGTAATTCTACATAAGCTCCTGTGTGATTTTTACCCCACTGCTAAAGCAGCCCTCGGGATGTGTACACTATTATACAGTAAGTAAAATTCCATCTTAGTTGAAAATAATACAATCGGCCACTATTCGATTCTTGGCTTCTTGTGTCCAGGCTGCATTAAAACTTAAAGCTTTGCTTTCAACGTCCAGGTTCCTCTTGGACCGGAGCAAACACACTTTAGGCAGGGCCTTCTCACCATTAAGCCTTGTCAGCGACTCGTCATGCTAAATGCTTGTTGTACAGCTTAAAGAGGGGTGTGAGGCGCTGTTAGCAGACCTGTGTGTCCCGACACGTTCGGCTTCCCTGGTGACGGCCCTGTGTTTACACACACAGGTGGAACCGAGCTGTGATTGCGCGCTTGACCCTCAAGTCCGGGTCAAAACGGAAAAAAAAAATTCCTACGAGAATGATTCCGTTACAAAGGGAATCCTCATTTTCTTACATATCCTCGAAACAAAGGTTTGCCATGGAGGAAAAAAGCTGGAAAAACACATTGTATCATGCTTCGACTTAGCTGCCCACACACACACACACACACACACACACACACACACACACACACACACACACACTCACACAGTGAGAGAGAGAGAGAGAGAGAGAGAGAGAGAGAGAGAGAGTTATATTTGCACACAAACACACTCTCTCATTTCTCTGTCCTGTTGCTCCAGTGCTTGAACTCGTCGCTGTGACAGTAAGTGACCTGAGGGGGCGACAGGGTCAGCATGGCTTAATTGCCATTTCATGTGCTCAGCCACACGCATTCATCTAGACACAAACACACATAGGCTCTTGTCTGTCTCCGAGTCCTTCTCTCCATTCAAGCACATTGTACAGAGACTTACTTCAAATAGAATGTTATTGATGAGGAGTGGGTGGCTGGTGAATATCTAGCAGGTTGTGTTACTACTTTAATATATATATATATATTCCCAAAAGTATTCATTGAATTGAAGTGTACCAATAACTTTCATGGTTACAGCAGGTGTATAAAATCAAGCACCTAGAAATTCTGACGGCTCCCAAAAATTTTTGAAAGAATGTGTCGTTCTGTTGCAAATGTTACCGTGATAGGATGCCATCTGTGCAATCCAAGTCCAGTCATGAAATTTTGTCGTTACTAAATGTTCCACAGTCAGCTGTTAGTTGGTCTACATTGTTGGGAACGACGGCAACTCAGCGGCGAAGTGGTAGGCCATGTAAAATCACAGAGCAGGCTCAGCGGATGCTGAGACGCATGGTGCACAGAGGTTGTCGATTTTCTGCAGAGTCAATAGCTACAGACCACCAAACTTTATGTTTACTCTAGAGCGGTGGAGATGTGTTCTCTGGAGTGATACGCTTCTCTGTCTGGCAAACCGTTGACTAGCCTGGGTTTGGCGGTTGCCAGGATATATGTATATAATAATATAATAATTCATCTTATATACCTTATATACTGTACACTGTAGGATTGCAGTGATGGGGTACAGTACACCCTGTGTGTATGTGAGTACCCGGAGGAAACCCACCAAACACAGGGAGAACTTGCGAACTCAACACACAGTCCTGAGGGGAGAATCGAACCCTCAATCCTCCAGGTGCAAAACTACTGCAACATTGTGCGGCCCACATATGGGCCCAAAAAATGTGAAAGATTTGCCCTTTTTTAATATCCGAATTTAATTATAGCAGCAGTGCATAGTAATTCCCAGGGTTTTGTTGTTGTTGTTGTTGTTGTTGTTGTTTGTTTTTGACTACACTATACAAGACTGATGATCTGTAATTTATTGTCTGTTATGTTACTATTCTTGCTAATGGATGTTGGAAACTTCTCTCAGGATCAATAAAGTATCTATCCATCTATCAATCATCTATCAATAATTTTCATCCTAAAGTGTGTATACATTTTTTTGGCCCCTCTGTGTATATATATATATACACACACACACACACACACACACACACACACACACACACATATATATATATATTTTTTTTTTTTTGTTTTGTTTTGTTTTTTTTTGCATTGACCTTAGACTAGATTTAGATCTATGACAAGTACAGTTATATCTAATGACAAGTAGGGCGATTAAAATGTCACATAGGATAGAGCACTATTTGTTCACTAACTACCACAAGGTCTAAATTATCATTCAACAGTTTTCAAAAGAAAATGTGGCTTGGGGAGTTCTTAGATTAGTCCTAAAACATACTGTAATATCTATCAGTAGTGGAATTATAAGAATAATAGGGTGAATCGATGCATCATCTGTTACACGCACTTCATTCATGATTTCTGTGTTTTGGATGTGTCAGCAAAATGTGTTTCAGATATTGCAGCTGCCATAATCACAGATTATAAAGATTTCATTTAACAACATGAACACAAGAAACACTATGTGCAGGCGGATACAATTACCTTCTTACAATGATTATCTGTGACAGGTGAGGAGCAATGGATTCTGGGAAATGGAGTCTGGAGGCACACGTCAACGTACAACATAAAAAAAAAGCAAAAACAGGGATCAATGCGGAAGGGGAAATGTTATGGCTGAGAAATATGAACCCAAATCAAACTGAAATGAAATCTATGAGTTTTTTTCCCCCTGACACAACTGAATGTAGACAGAAATCAGCCATATGATTGTTTCTTCAATCTGTCTCCCACAAAAGTCTAATATAATTATATCATCATACTATATCCAGAAAGGAATGCTTATGGAGTGCTTATGGAATGTTATGGAGGCTTAAACCTGCTGGGTCATTTATAATATGTGTTTACTTTTATTATTATTATTATTATTATTATTATTATTACTACACAGCAGGTGGCAGACTGATTAGGCTGACTAGGAAGATTAATGAACACTTGTTTGTTGTTAAAATAAAATTCAAATGAAGATTCCTGGGAAGAAGGGAAAAAAGAGGCATTTGATTGCAAAGATTTGTTTAAAAAAAAAAATAATGATGAAGATTAATTACTTGAGAGTTCAGGGTTCCCACACATAAATAGTTTCACACTCATTTTTCACTGAAAGCTTACAAGTACAGGCACGTTACCAAAAAGCTTGTGTTGCTTACACCTCTTCGTCTGTTTCCACAACACTGCTTCATTGTGGTATAATGTTTGTGTATGTGTGGGTGTGGGTGTGAGTGTGGGTGTGGGTTCGAGTTCAGAGTGTGTGTATGTGTGTGTGTGTGTGTGTGTGTGAGAGAGAGAGAGAGAGGGAGACTATAAGTGTAACTATAGGGATGTTACATAATAAAGATGTTATGCTGTATGCATACCGGATTATGTTGTTACTTTTTACTTTTTTTTTTCCAGCTCTAACAGCCGCTCGAATACTGATTTCGGTTGAGGTTATTATTTACAGATATATTACAGTTTAGAGCTAATAACAGTTAGACATCATAAATTATGTTTAGGCGTGGGTTAATTCAGGCTTTGGTCATTGTATGTCACGTGTACAGTATGTTAATGAAACAATGTATCTAAAAATACAAGTCGTGCCTTTTTCTCTATGGAAGGAGCAGGTAGTCCCGGGTCCAGGGTGGACGACTAACAAAATGCGCTAAGAAAGTCTCATTATTTAATGACGTCACAAAATACAATAACACAATATGATGCCGTATGATCTATTCACTTTCTTACAGACCTGCAGTTAATTTGTGAAAGGTGAAGATGATGAACTACGAGGGGGGGGCGTTCAAGTCAAACCGGGACTTGTGATGAAGGTGATTGATATTGAATAGCAATTATACACCATCATATAATATATAATACCATAATATACCATAATACCATTATAATACCAATTGATATTGAAGCTATCAAGCACAGTACGGTGAAATCATTTTAAACGAGGATGGGAAGTGCGATCCTGGCCGAGGGGGCTCACGAACACCACTTAAACTTTACAGAAACTCAGCTTCTAGTTACTGTCACATCTCCTTTACAGCCCTGACCTCTACATGTTTACGTGTTTGGACCATTACAGGAGTTCCTGGTAGGCCAGCGTTTCAGA
>QNUK01000166.1:812500-830000 GCA_013621035.1 Clarias magur
GAACATGGCATGGTTGTTGGTGCCAGACGGGCTGGTCTGAGTATTTCCGAAACTGCTGATCTACTGGGATTTTCACCCACAACCATCTGGATGGTTTACAGAAAATAGTCTAAAAACAAGAAAATATCCAGTGAGCACCGGTTCTCTGCATTAAAATGCCTGGTTGATGGCAGTGGAGAATTGAAAGACAACAGGAACAGAAAGACAACGGGAACTCAAATAATATTTCGTTACAACCGAGGCCTGCTGAAGAGCATCTCTGATCCCACAACCTCGAATCTTGCAGCAGATGGGCTACAGCAGCGGGAGACCACACCGGGTGCCACCGTCGTCAGCTAAGAACAGGAAACTGAAGCTACAATTCTTAATTGGATAAATGAAAATTGGGCAAATGTTGCCTGGTCTGATGAGTCTCGAATTCTGCTGCGAATTTCAGTTGGTCGGGTAAGAATTTGTAGGGAAACAATATGAAAGGATGCTGCCTTGTACAGGAGAGTGTACTGGTTCAGGATAGTGGTGGTGGTGGAGTAATGGTGTAAGAGATTATCGTCTTGGCACACTTTTGGCCTCTCAGTACAATGAATTTCAGCATTGTTTAAATGAAACTAATGCATCAGATCAATATGGACCAAAACCTCTAAGGAATGTTTCCAGGACCTTATTCAATATATGCCCTGAAGAATTAAGGCAGTTCTGAAAGCAAAAGGGGCTCCAACCCAGTACTAGCAAGGTGTATTTTACAAGGTGCCCGATGAGTGTATCACACCACCTGTAGGTCCCTGTTTTGGGATGCATAAACCCTCATTGTGCATCACAGATCTACTTTAAAGTAATCAGACACCCATGTTGTGCTAGTCACTGTGATTACCAGGTGAGATCCCGTTTCGCTCTCTGCTCCTAGGCATACAGTATACTTTTGTTGCTAAAAGTCTGATTGCATTTATTAATTCAACGACGACATTATCAGGATGTACGGTTATGCATGATGCGCTGATATCTGATCAAATCCAATCTTATTTGATTATTATCCTAAATAACAAGAATAATTCTATTTATTTGCAACGGATGAAAAGGATTTGCCGAATAATAAATACCACCACGTTAAATGTCAAAAAAGTTGAAAAGACATTGTATTCAGCATGCTAAAAGAATTATATAGATGGTTATGGGTCCATACTTTACTTCCAACACACCTTTAGTCATCAGTGTCCAATATTCCATGTGCTTCTCAAAATCTTATTTCATAGTTTACATCAAAGAACAATAAAGGAGAGCCATAAGCTACAGTATGGATGGTTGCTGTTCTCACTGCAATAGGTCTCAGGAGGAGCTTTCAGGTGTGTTTCTCTCCCCATAGCAGTTTTTTTTTTTTTTTTGGTCTCTCGTAAACCTACACCTCTTCTTTAACACGCTCTGGGAAAGCAATTAGTGACATCATGCATCTGAAGAAATGGCCTTCTGGACTTCAGCTTCAGGGTTAAGCAGATGATGGTGGGCTTAGCGGTTACACGGAGAGGAACCTAACCAGGAGAGGTCATGAGTCAGTCCCTCAGGCATCCCGGACCGTCAGACACATATCTTGTGTCCGTTAAAGTCTTCTGGCTGTGAGCCTGGATTCTGACTCAGGATGAGTTTTATAAAATATACTTCTAACGTTTATGTCTGTTGTATGTGTGTGTATATGGGAGGATGATTATAAATACCGGCCTGTCTCTTTTTCCGCTTTGGCTTCGCTAATGTTCATGGGTAGAATTTACAGTTTCTAGGGACAATCGCGCTAAAATCGCTGGTTGTTATTTCCTGGCCGTTTAAAGAAAAATTCACCTTTATTTATTTATATTTATTTATCTACTCGCTTTTTAACTTTAGTCTGATTTGTTGCTTAAAGCCATGTTGCATTGATTAACTCAATGACGATATTATCAGGAAGGCATGCTGCTCTGATGTCCAATCCAATCCATTCTTGTTTAGCTATTATCCCAAATAATAAGCATAATTCTAGTGCAAATGCTTGGAAATCGCATTTAATTTCAATATATGAAAATATTTGCAGAATAATAAAATACCCTCACATTAAATGGTTGACAAAGTTGTGTTCATTCGATGCGCATGCATAAAAATTTTAAAGTCAACAATGAACGCAAATAGGATGATATGAGCATGTTGTGTTGCGTGTCACAAGCCATTCGCAGGCTCTACTACTGTGGAATACTGAAGGCAACTTTAGGCATGAGTCAACCTGTAGACAATGTTTCATCAAATTGAAAGATCATTTTAGAAATCGCAAAAAACAAAACAAAACAAAACAAAAGATTTTTCTTTATTATTATGAAACAGACTTCCGCTATGTCAGCACCTGCCCTTCGGCTGCACTCGTTTGCATACGTGATCGTCCTTCCTGTAGTGGCTTTCTCTCAGGCTTAGTGGTATATCATATCGTGTGAGTGTTAAATTCCTTCATTTGCATAGGCTGCTTTGTATTTCGCACTTTTAAGTAGAAATGAAATTATTCTTTGGGGCAAAATCCCGAAAAGGACAAAACGTGTGAATGACTTAATCCTCCACTGACCCTGTAGGTAAATCAGCTTGTACTTTTGTTTTGCGGGTGTTACAAAGTTTGCATGTGTTTTTACACATGCAAACATTTAGCAAATCAGAGCTTGAGTGTGTGCCAGCACCTCGGCGTAGTAACACTAGATTCCCCCCCCCACAACAGATTTCATGTCAATATTATGGAGGGCAGCATGACTGTCTGTCTGTCTGGCTGAATGAAATAATACACAAATCCTTGTGCACTGTATATGATGGCAGTTGGTTAGCTTTGGCTTCGGTATTTAAATAGTTCCCTTTATTGATTTAGAAAAAAATAAAAAGATTTTTAAATAAAAACACAGAGCACAAAGGTCATCATCAAATTGTAACACCGGCATCACATTGAACACTGATGCCTGGTTTGAATGGCGGGTCAACTGTCTGATTCGCATTTTCTGGCTCGAGCTTCGTCTTTCGTAACTGCTTTATCCTGGACAGGGTCGCGTTAAATCGATTCCCGAAACACAGCGCAAGCCTCTCGCTTATACACCCTGGATAAGATAACAGTCCAGGACACATTGCACACACACACACACACACACAAACACACACACACACACATATATTTATTCACAGGTACCATTTATCATTCTAAAAGGTCTAGGGAGACAAGAAGACACGGTAAATGCAGAGTTGAACTAAAATGAGTTACGGCTGAGCAATGATGGAAAAGTGATCTTAACTCATAAACAAGCACAAAAATAATAAGAAACCATTAAAAAAACATATTATATGTAAATAAGATGTTACAAAAGTTAGATAAGTTTAGATACGATAAAGAAGAATTTCAGATATTTTTCATATATATATTTTTTTTTTTAAAAGCTCAAAGCATAAAGGAAGAAACCATGAAATTATTTATTCAGATAAAAAAAATTTTTAAAAGCATAAAGGAATAAACCTTTAAAAGAGCCAGGATAACAACCTATACCATCCCTTGTTGCTTGGGTGGTGTATACCTTTTTACGCCTTTAGTGTGTACCTTTGACCTAGAAAAGTGCAAATAGCATACCGTGAAACTTTTACCTTAAACGTATCTTGGCAACAGATGTGGAAATTGGAAATTTGGAAATTTTAGGTATAACCAAGGATGCATAAGAGCTCGTATGAGAATAGCACCAAAAACCAATGGAGTGTCATGCAACAACATATAATCATGACACAGGTTTTTTGTCAAGTGCAAATCTTTTGTGTACCCAAGCGAGAGTTTTCATTGCAGCAGGAAGGTAAATGCAAATGTACGTGCAAATGCCTACAGGACGAAGAAGCAGTAGGAACCACAGCAAGCGTACTGTACACACCTGTGTCATATCAGACAGGGCTGAAGGGCGAGATAAACCACAGCAAGAGTAGGTTATCAGGACCTAACATGCTACATCGGGGCGGGGTGGGGGGGGGGTGTGTGGTGGATTAACTTTTACAAACTTGCTTTTGGACAGAACTAACACTCATTTGCCTATTTCCTTTTTTGTTTCTCAGTTCAGAGCGATACTGTGGCGGTGTGCAAACAAGGTCATGACCCAAGGACACAACACTAGGAAACAGCCTGTTTAATTAAGACAACAAAACCTTGAATCAAATTTGCTGTTCAAATAAATTAGGGCGAGAGAAAATCCCGGCATGGAAATGAGTACATGCGGACCTTGAGTAGACGTTGTCTGAGAGTGATTTGAGAGAGGTCATGTGGTCCGTTTGGAAGACGAGTGCATGTGCGGTCAGCGATATGATAGAGGCTGAATTTGGTGGTACAAAGTAAAATGTATGTTTAGTGTAACTTGTTTTATAAGAAGAGTGTCACCTGTGGAACAAAGCTGTAGCATCTGGAGCACCGCGGAAAACGGAGGGATGGTTTGTTCTCCAGATATTTAGGCGGAAAAAAAACAGCCAAATGTTTTTGATTACTAAAGTTAAAGTTATATTTTGCAGTAAAGATGTTTGTGGCGCGATGGTGTAATGGTTAGCTCTGTCACCTTGCACCTCCAGGGTCTGGATTTCATGGAGGGATCTGTGTTTCATGGAGTTTGCATGCCCCCTCCCTCCCTCCCTGCTTGGTGGTTTCCTCCAAGTAATCCGGTTTCCTCCCACAGTCCAAAAACATGTGAAATGTGTGTGGCCTGTGATGGATTGGCACGCTTTCCAGGATGTACCATGCCTTGTGCCCTAAGTCTCCTGGGATAGGCTCCAAGCCCCTGCGAGCCTGTATACAGGATAAAGCAGTATAGTGAGTGAGTGAGTTACATTTAAATTTTAGCATTTGGCAGATGCCCTTATCCAGAGCGATTTACATTTGTATTTTATTATACATCTGAGAAGTTGAGGGTTAAAGGGCGCAACTGGGACAACTTTGTGGGATTTGAACCCGGGACCTTCTGAACCGTAATCCAATGCCTTAACCTTAACCTTCATGCCTTAACTTGACTGGTTTGATTCTTTGCGTGGTTTAAAGGGTATGATTTTGGATTTGTTTGATTCATCATTCATGTTCATATTCTGTTATAATAAGATTTCCAACCAGCTATAGCATTAACAACCAAACATTAAGCGCAATATTGTGTTGGTCCTCCTTATGCCACCGTGGCAGCTCTATTCTGACTCCACAAGACCTCTCGGGGTCTCCAGCACAAGAATGTTAACGGCAGGTCCTTTGGGTGCTGTGAGTTGCTGTGAGGTCACCATGGATCAGAATAGTTTGTCTGTGCATTTTCTGTATGATCAGACCAGACTGGCTAGCCTTTGGTCCACCCAGGCATAAATGAGCCTTGCGTAGCCATGATCCTGTCATCCGTTGTGTGATATAGTATTGATGATCAATGTTATTCAATTAACCTGGCAGTGATGTTTGTTTTGAGGCTGATCAGTGTTTTATGTGTACCGGCAATTGATTTCATCTCTGATAATAACAACGCAGTCCAGAATGATAATTGTTACGATTGCTTAAAGTACACGGTTAAATCTGCAAATTGCAAGTCAAAGCTGACCACATGTTAGCCACGATATTTGTTTTGTTTGTAGTCGCAGCCTGAATCCAATCTCTGCTACGGTATCTGGAGTGCTTGTATAAGGAGCAGATAAATGGATCAGGGATTTTTGCACTTTTTAGTGTAAATATGGAAGTACAGAAAGGCACAAGGGAAGTTGTTGAATTGAAAATACAAACTACAAGCACTGGAATACGAGAGTTTTGTTAGTGAGGATACAATGCTGAACCTGCACACAGACCTCAGACAGACAGTAACTACAGGATATTCAGACAGTTGCTCAAGGGTTTTGCATGTGGGGCGGAGTTCACCGAAAACTCGGGACGTGTCTCAGTTAGACTCGACCTTGAACTTAAGCCTCTTGTGTCACGTCAGGCCAAGTGAGGAGCAGAATGAAGTCTACTGTAGCTCAACTCAAACGCATTTGCTATCTGAAGCCAATATTAAATACCTACTTGGATATGAATGGGATAAATATGTAAGTTGTATGTAACCCTGGGTATCATGAGGCCCAGATACACATTTATACAGCATTATACGATAATTATTACAATAATTTAAAAAAAAAAGATTCCATTTACTCAGAGTGACCTGCGATGATAGCAGATGACCGCTTGGTCGGCTCACGCATTAAACCCTCGTCATGTCTCATCCATGTCAGGATGCAAATGAATCAAGGCTTAGTATAATGAAAGTAAGAAAACTCTCTTATTTACTACACTGGCACAATTAAAAAAGAAATGTTATGTTTCTTAAAATTTCCAGCTTAAGCGTCAATATTTTAGCCAGTGTCAGGCAGATAAATAGCCGATTTCAAGTTCATTTCGCGGAAAATAGGATGCGCTACATCAAGTGCTATTTCATAGGCTGGCAGTCTGTCAAATTTGTAATGATTTATAACGAACATGATTTTCGTAATTAGTCTCCTATAATACGATCAGCTTTAATACTACTGTACTTTTTTTACTTTACTTGTATATTGTCATATCATTCTAAACCTGTTACAACAACCCGTGAACCATAGCGGCCTAGAAACATGGTTCATTGTCATGTTCAAGAAACCAGCTTAAGATGATTTTAGCTTGACCTGGATATGGTCAGCAACACTCACTCACTCACCATCTATATCGCTTAATCCTGTATTCAGGGTCACGGGGGGCCTGGAGCCTATCCCAGGAGACTTGGGGCACATGGCAGGGTACATCCTGGACAGGGTGCCAATCCATCGCAGGGCACAGACAGACACACACACTCACTCATTCACACAGTACAGGCAATTTGGGAACACCAATTAACCTACATGTCTTTTGGACTGTGGGAGGAAACCCACCAAGCACGGGGAGAACATGCAAACTCCATGCACACAGAGACGGGAATCGAGCCTGGCCGGGGATCGAACCCGGACCCTGGCGATGCAAGGCGACAGTGCTAATCACTACACCACCGTGCCGCCTGGTCAGCAACAGTATTCAGGTAATCCATGGCATTTCGACGGTGCTCAGTTGGTACAAAGGGGCCCAAAGTGTGCCATGAAAATATCCCCCACACCATTACACCACCAGCAGCATCCATGCTTTCATATTGTTTATGCATAAAATATATGTATGTATACAGACTGTTTACACTACCTTGGCACAGTGTATCGTTCAGTCTCCTGACAAAGCAAGCCTTATCATTGTTATTGCTTTTCCGGTTTTGATCTTTGACACGTTTCCTGGTTCCCGATTCCAGTCTTGTCTACAGTCTGTTTGTTGATCACCAAACCCTCGCCTGTTATCACGTTTACGACCTTGCCTTGTGTTTTGGATTTGTCTTCCCGTTCTAAAATAAAGCATTTTATCCTGCACCTGCCAACGGCCCTGCTGCCTGAGAAAAAAAAAAAAAAAGTTGTTGTTGTTGTTTTTTTCTTTTGAAATTGTTTCTTGCTATTATACGACATAATGTTATGATCTGCTTTCTCAATCCCCTGATTTTTTCCCCTTGTGCTTGTATATGCTTACTCTGAATATGGAGAAGACTCCCCATGCTAGTAATGATATTGAAGTTTTTGGACTCACCAATTCTCTCTATGGAAGTTTTAGGATGATTGAAACTATCTGGCCCTGTGATGGATTGGCACCCTATCCAGGGTGTACCGCGTCTTGTGCCCTAAGTCTCCTGGGATAGGCTCCAGGCCCCCTGTGACCCAGAATACAGGATTAAGTGGTATAGATGATAAGTGAGTGAGTGAGTGAGTGAGTGAGTGATGCTATCTGTAATGTTGTTGTTAGTCTTTCAGCTGCTCCTGTTGAGGGGTCGCCACAGCGGACCAACTCATCCACATAACAATTTAGCACAGGTTTTACGCCAGATGCCCTACCTGACGCAACCCTTCCATTTTATCCGGGCTTGGAACCGGCACTGCATCTTGCCATCCGGGGTTTGGGCACTGGCTGGGAATCAAAACTGAGCCTTCAGCATGGTACAGTAGGCGAGAAACCTACCACTGAGCCACACATGCCCCTAGTGATACTATCTATAATATGACAGAATTTATCCAACTTAACAAAAATGGATAAATACTTACATCACTTATCTCTAAGACGCATTTTGAGTAGGGTTATGGAAGGCCATATGGAAGGCATATCCTAGGGAACTTAGGGCACAAGGAAACACATGTACAGTACACCCTGGATGGGGTAGCAAAACACGCACATACACACACAGTCACTCATCCCCAACCAGCAATTTTGTAAATTCTAATCAGCCTACACCACCACTCTTTGGACTCTGGAAAGAAACCCACTAAGCACGGGAAGAACATGCAAACTTCGCACCACACTCACAGACTGGAGGTGAAATTCAAACCCCCAACCCCCACTGAATTTGCGAGGAAAAAGTGCTAACCGCTAAACCACCCTGCCACCTTGGTCAATACAGTAAAGAATGTATTCTAGTTACTTTATGTTTAATAATCAGAGGTGTAATATTTTATATTTGCTTATATTTAACTCATTGTACATCCATCAGCTAGAACTTCGAATTGAATAACACTGATTCTATACCACAATTCTATACCAGTAAACCGGTGACACAATCATGGGGACCCAAGGCTCATTGTTGCCAAGGGTCAGCTCGTCCAGTCTGATACCAAAGAAAACTCAAAGTAGCACAAATTGATGTTCAAGGTTGTTAATCTGACTTCTAAATTGAAACCCAGCTGAGCATTCGCAGAATGCGTCCTATCATGGACGACCCACCCAGTAACCCACAGCACCCAAAGGATCCACAACTACTGTACTGATGCCACTGATTCATCTTTGTGGATTCATCCTCCAAGGACCAGAGCTGCCCTGATGGATCAATATTGGCATAATGTCTCTACAAATGACATAGATCTGGGATTTAAGTGTTCTTCCAAAATATGCTTATTGACTGCACCAGTATCGTCCCTTAGATCTCCATCATGAGCTTCGACTTTGAAAATACATTTGTGAATCACGCATCTCTAGTATCCATGACTCGAATTTTTTTATTGCGATGGTATGTTAAAGATGGCGTATTAGTGTCATAAAGAGGTCTCCCAGTCGCTTGAGTCAGTTTAAAGTTGTAAAGGTAATGTTGCAAATCACAGCAGGATTTGGCAGTAAGGGAGCCAAGGCGTATATAACTATCAGGTTGGACGGTGTTCTGGGAATAAAGCTGTCTTCTGCCGGCCACTGCGGGGCCGTAAAAAGTTTGGACCGGTAATAAGCGGCTCGTTTTTAAAATGAATCTGCGTCAGTCAGAGGCGGAGAGAAATGAAGAGTGAGAGCTCGGCCCGGCTCTCATCCAGGCGTAATGACTCACTCATGAGAGAGAGAGAGAGAGAGAGAGAGAGAGCGCGCGAGCATGTAATTCACATTTCCATATTTGAGGACAGGATCAGGCTTCTCTGTGGTGACTGGTAAGTGAAATGACAGAAATCAGCATTATACACACACACACTGACTAAACAGACTTGCTGCTGAACTGTTGTTTGGAACATATGGAAGGATGAATGCATACACACACACACACACACACACACACACACACACACACACACACACACACACACTGATCCATACACACAGTCTCTGCTTAACCCATACAACTTAATATCAACCCCTTATCCGTGACCTCTCAGAAACATTCCTGCATAATGTCCTGTCCTGGAATCTGTTCTACTGCCCCGGTGTAGATATTTCAGTAACCATTCTCGAGGACTCTTCCTCCACAAGACTCATCTAAGGCCAAAACGCCCTGTCCACGCCAAGTCCTCATTAAGTAATTTGCCTTCTTACATTCTCTTATGTTTGATTCTGCATAATCTGAGGATTACCTTAATATGGGACGTTAAAGAAATATGGCTAATGCAGGCTTTCATGCTTGTCCCTTTTAATCCACTGAATATTTAAAGTGAAACTCAAGGACAAGCACAATCGCAGAGGTCACGTATTCTTTTTTGGAAATGATCAGAATGGATGAAAGCGTTGGGGGAAAAAAAATCCTAATAATTTTCCTTCAATTTGCTTTCAAACCAGGATTAAGACTCGCAATCGCAAAAAAAAAAAAAAAAAAAAAAAAATTCGAGTCCAACTTTAGGCCGGCTGCGCAGGCTGAAAAGAAAGATCTTTTAAGAGCAGAAAGTTCCTGGTGTCGTAATTGGCTGAGTACGCATTAGGTTCTGGCCATCAGATTAAGGGCCGGATTCTTTGAGAGATATAGAGGATGAGAAGCAACTCGTTCCTGGATGAGTCGTTTCATTCTGTCCGTTCTACACACTCAGCACATTATTCATCCTCAGTCTCCTTGGCTGATAAAGGCACCTGCCAGAGAAAAGGTACAGAGAGACAGAGAGAGAAAAAAAGAGGAGGAGGATATAATAAAGAAATTTAACATAGCTGAGAGTGTTCATTGTGCTAGGAGACTGTCTGTTTCACTGAGGTGACCTTCAATTAAAATGTATATCATTTTTATAATAAGCTGAGAATTATATCTAATAGGTAATAATCACAATTTTATTTTATAAATAAATAGATATATTTTTTTAAATAACACACAACAACCCCACCAAAAACAACAACAACAACAACAACAATAATAATAATAATAATAATAATAATAATAATAATAATAATAATTTGTACTTACAATTATTCATTTTTATTAGTAGTAGTAGTAAATATGTAATAACACTTTATACAATGTACTTGTAAAATAATGTTGCATATTAAAATTAAATGCTGATAGCATACAATTAAACTGACAGCATGTAATCTCTTTGTACTAATACTACTACTACTACTACTACTACTAATAATAATAATAATAATAATAATAATTTGAACTACATCCTAATGGTAATTATTATTATTGATGTTTATGTTTATTATATTGTTTTATACAGTCTTAACTCATAATAATAACAACAAGAACAGCAAAAAACAAAGCAACAACAACAACAATAATAATGATGATGATGATGATGATGATGATGATGATGATGATGGTAAAAACATGGAATGGGACTGTAGTGGTTAGTACTGTGTGTAGCACTATAATAATAATAATAATAATAGTAATAATAATAATAATGTGAACACTTAATATATATTACCCCAGAAAGTAAGTGCTTCACCTTATTATTATTATTATTATTATTATTGTTGTTGTTGTTGTTGTTGTTGTTGTTGGAGGTGATGATATTGTTGTTGTTGTTGTTGTTGTTGTTGCTGCTGTTTTATGCATTTTATATTGCTTCAGACACTCAATAAATATGTTCACATTTTAAAAACAATAATAATAATAATAATAATAATAATAATGTGTGATCACTTAGAAAGAAAGTGAACAATAATGCATAGAAAGAAAATGCTTTAGCTTATTGTTATTATTATTATTATTATTATTGTTGCTGCTGTTGCTTTATACATTTTATATTGCTTTTAGATAAATTTTCAAAACAACAACAACAACAATAATAATAATTTTAAAAAAATAAAAAAATAATAATAATATTGTAGTCACTTAATATATTGCATAAAAAGAAAATGCTTTATATTATTATTGTTGTTGTTGTTGCTTCTGCTGCTATTTTATGCATTTTATATTGTTTTGAAAAAAAGATCAAATTTTCAAAACAACAATAATAATAATAATAATAATAATAATTATTATTGTATTATTATTATTAATATTAATTATATTATATCGTAGTCATTTAATACATATCACTCAGAAAGAAAGTGTTTCACCTTTTAAACATGAATGCTGAAAGTCAAAGCATGCCCACACATATCTAATCACGCATCTATGAAAGCTAGTAATAAACGTTCTTGATCTCCCGAACCTTCCTTTCAGGCAGTAGCTGCACATTTACAGCAAAGACGTTTGCGTACAGTGAAGCCTTGCATTCAGGGCAGAAATGCCACGCCACACACTTTGTAATGGCGCCTGAAAGAGGCAGCGACGCAGGCGATGCTGACAATGCCTGTCCTAATCTGGCCAGCTCTGTGCTAAACACACTGTGTGACAGCTCTCCCCTGCGCTCGGGGAAAAAGTCAGGGCTCATCCCGGCACCATCTCTCAGCAAACAAAGGACAAGGCTCCCAGCTCCCCTGTGGGAACGGCCAGCTCGGGCCAGAAGATTTGAGCACGTCGCCGATTGATAATGTCAGTTACTGGAGATATGGAGTGTCATTTTAGTGAAAAAAAAAAAAGGGAAAGGGGTTGACAGCATGTCATTTGTTTGCTTTGATACAAGATCGTAGCCGAGGAAGGGGAACGGTGTGTTTGTGTGTGTGTGTGTGTGTGTGTGTGTGTCATTGAGATAGTGATAGAGAGAGAATGAATAAATGAATGTCTGAGCATGTGCGTATGTGCATGTGTGTCTATGAGAGAGGACGCCAGAGTGAAATGTAGAATGACTGAGCGATTCCGTGTGTGTGTGTGTGTGTATGTGTGTATACAGCCACACTACCTCAACAAGAGATCTTTTGACGCCTCCCTTTGTACAACATGCAGCTCTCAGCACCAGTAATTAAAACCCCAAAATCCTCTACACTCACTCCCTGTGCGCTACCCCTACCTAACCCCGATGACCCCGGTAACCCCGGTAACCCCAGCGACCTAAGCACCATCACCACTCTTACAACCCCAGGTGTCACCTCGGTCACCAATAACTGTTTTATATGCATACTTGTCGCCGCTCTGAACCTCCCGTGCTGTAAGCGACTTCTTAAAACATTTTAATGCATCTCAGGCATGTTTTATATAGACGTGTTTATTCGAGGGAAAGAAAAAAGAAGAAGAAGAAAAAAAAAAACACATCTCGCATGGCACGGCAGCTTAGGATCGGTTACTGCGCTATGAGTATTACCTGCATGAGTTAGCAACGTCCCCTAGATGGATCTGTTAACTGAGACATCATGGTTATGTGTGTGTGTGTGCGCGTGTGCGTGTGTATGTGAACAGGATAAACAAGCCGGTGCAGTGTTATTTATTGTGCTTTAATCCAAGCCAGCTGCGGCTGTAAACACTTTTATGACTCTTTAATGAAAACATGCTGCTGGGCCTCTGATCTGCCTCGACGATCGAGAAGCATAATTTGTGTTGCACACCCAGCCACTGTCTCGCTGCACAAACCATGACATCGTTTTATCAGTTGTTTTCCCTCCTTCTGAGGTCAGGGCTCACTGGGGGGATATTAACCGAGATGCGGTAAATAGTTTGATTTCCTCGCTGTGGTATTCCCCTCCTTGTCTCAAATCACACAGGCAGGAATGTTCCATTTTCTATTTCTGGTTATGGGCCGTAGGGGTTGTTTGTAAACACTGCTGGCAATAACTTTTATTTTATGGCACTTTATTTTACTGCATTGCTCCCACATGGCAGCTATTTTTTAACCTAATACCACACATGTACACAACATACACACACACACACACACACACACACACACACACAGGTCGAAAAGATTTTCTGGGAAGCTTATTCTCAGACTTTGGCATGTGTTCATCGACGGGCTGTGTGTGTGTGTGTGTGTGTGTGTGTGTGTGTGTGTGTGTGTGTGTGTGTGTGTGTGTGTGTGTGCCTCCCTAAATATGACTAGCCAGATTTCACTCCCTAAAGCGCTGCATGAGATAGAGAGCACCAGCATCATCTGCAGGAGATTACTGAAGGAGAGACATTATTTCCCAGAGTCAAAGCCAGCCACCTGCTTAACTGTAATTAAACGTAGAAATAAAATAAAATCACACGAAACACCGGCAATAAACACCGCACTACAGACATCTATCTGCATATCAGGGCAAATACCATCACAACAAGTGCGATGCATTAGAGCCAGCACCATTAGAGGAAGCCTTATCATAATAAATAGCAAGTCAGATTCAGTTCATCAAACACCAATCATAAAAACAAAAACACCAACCTAGACAGACCTGACTGAACACAACAAACTGTACCTATCACAGTAAAGTTTTTTTTTTTTTAGAAAATTAATATTAGTGTAATACCTACAGTAAACACCAACCTCTGTACTGTAGCATATTGCAGTAAATACCACTCATTATACCACACATTTCAAGTAATGAAAACATGAGACACATCACAGCAAAACACCAAACAAACAATAAACACCATAACACTCAAGATCACACAACTTCCCCATCGCAATACAACCACTCATCACATGTAACACAGCACTAAACACTATCGCTTTAAACACTACCCAAAATAGTCACCATAACGGATACAAATTCTGGAGAGAATACCCCAGTCAATAAACATAGTCACAGAAAACACCACACTGCACATTAAACACAATGTCACAATAATCATCCAACATAAACACTTCACTTCACAGTCAAGACCTTTAGAGTACAAACTGCCCCAGAGCAAACACCATCAGAGTAAACACAATCAGATCAAACCCTAACCAATAACCACAAAAACACTAACAAACCATTTACTCATCACAATAAACACCATTAGCGAGTACAAAACACATTCTAGTAAATGCTACAACAGTACAACATTGCAACGAAAAACACCATTATAGTAAACACTGTTTCAGTAAACATCAGTCAAAACAACAAACAGTAACAAAATAATCTTGATAAGTGCAAATAATATAAACACCACCAGTGTAAACACCATCTACCCCTGGAAACAACATACAGTACAGCATCTATACTGACTATAAACATGAAGAACTTCTAATACAGTAAACGCCATTAAAATAAACACCACCAACAGCGAAACTAGCTATATAATTTTACAAAATGCACTACAACACAATTATTACAACAAACACTGTCAAAATAAATACCACCCATCAAAATAAACACCATCACTGGAAACATTACAAGGAATAACACCACCTTACACACTAAACACCATGTTTCAACATCTGAACTGGCTATATAATATTACTAAATGTGCTACACCAAACACCATTATAAGAAACATCATCCATCACAATAAACACCATGACAGAAAACGTCACAAGGGGTAACACGACCTTGAAGATGAAATACCATGTTTCAACATCTAACCTGACTATAAAATGTAACCATTTGTAATACACTAACACCACCATAATAAACACCACCCATCACTATAAACACTATAACAGAAAAATCACAAGTGGTAACAACACCACCTTACACAGAAAACAACCTGTTTTAACAACTAAACTGTCTATAAAATACAACAATATGTACTACACCAAACACCATAATAATAAACACCACCCATCACAATAAACACCATGACAGAAAACATCACAAGGGGTTAACACCACCTTGCACATGAAACACCATGTTTCAACATCTAACCTGACAATAAAATTTAACCATTAGTACACCACTAAATACCATCAGCACATTATTATAATAAACACCACCCATCACATTAAACACTATAACAGAGAAATCACAAACGGTGACACCACCTTGCACATGAAACACCATGTTTTAACATCTAAATTGGCTATAAAATGTAATCATATGTAATACACTAACACCACCATAATAAACACCACCCATCACTATAAACACCATCACAGAAAATACCACGAGAGCTAAAACCACCTTGCACAGAAAACACCATATTTCAAAATTAAACTGGCTATAAAATTTAATAATGTGTACTACACCAAATACCATCATTATAAACACCACCTAGCACATTAAACACTATAACAGAAAACTTCACAAGGAGGTAACACCACCGTGCACATGAAACACCATGTTTCAACACCTAAACTGGCTATGAAATTTAACCATATGTAAAATACTTACATCATCATAATAAACACCACCCATAACAATAAACACCATCACAGGAAACACCACCTTACACAGAAAACAATATTTAACCTGATTTAAATAGGAAACTGTTTCAATATCTAAACTGATTATAAAGTTTAACAAAGTGTGCTACACCAAATACCATCATTATAAACACTACCTATTACAATAAACACCATCACAGGAAACATCACAAGGGGTAACACTACCTTACACCTTACTAAACTGGCTATACCATGCAACAATATGTACTACACCAAACACCATCATAACAAACCCTACCCATTACAATGAACCGTCATAAGAAACACCATGAGGAATAACCCTATGTGAACTGGCTATAAAATGTAACACCAAACACCATCATAATAAACACCATCACAGTAAACGTCACCCATGTAAACTTCATATAACACAATAAACACCATTTATATTGTACAACATCTATATTGGATACAAAGGTAAATAGCAGATTATGATAAACACCTTGACACTGAACAGCTGCAGTACCTTGCATAATGAATATCATCACAGTAGACGCCATCAATCACAACAAACACTATCTAAATGAACAGCACCCATTACAGGAGTGTCAGGGCGAACACCTTCGCCGTGCCAAGAAAAAGTGCCAGATGAAAATTTTTTGGATGAAATATATAGACTGATATATTTAGAGACTGATCTATATTAGATCTCACCTCCACCTGTCACTCTTTAATCACTTTTCTTTTGTTATTTTTTTTTTTTTTTTTTGGTCCAGTCGTTCACTCATTGAAAAGCACACATTTCTCTTTAATTATGTATGGGAAAAAAATGTTGTAGAACAGCCAATTCATGTAGCCAATTATGGTTTAATTTAATTACCTGTCGACTTTGATAATTATTACCCCTGATTAACCACAAAGCTTGCTCTTAAATGTTAATCGAAAACGGGCTAAAGTGCTGAAGTGTTTTTTTTTTCTCTCTTTTTTTTTTATTCAGAATGGAGGATGTTATTAGATCTCAGTGACAGAGTAACTAACCTTTGCCTTAGCCTGCAATATGTCTGATGGGTTATGTGGTCACATTCATCTATAATATTCTTGGTGTGTGTGTGTGTGTGTGTGTGTGTGTGTGTGTGTGTGTGTGTGTGTGTGTGGTTCTGCCCTTGCTTGGGCCTTCAACACCCTTACAGCAAAAGCTGTTTTTTTTCTTTCTTGCTTTCTTTCTCCATGGCTGTTCTAGTTTAAATCCTCCAAGGGCTTCCTGTCTGTGCAAACAAGTAAACAGACAACAAACAAACAGATAAACAAACATTGCATCAGGAGCGAATGAAATGAGCTGCATGCTCGAGAAAGAGAGAGAGAGAGAGAGAGAGAGAGAGAGAGAAAGAGAGAGAGAGAGAGAGAAGCAAAAACAACAAGGGAGAAGGGGTGAGAGAAGCAAAAACAACAAAAAAAAGAGAGAGGAGCGGATAAACAAACATCAAACAAGCACAATTGTTTTGCATGTCCCTGGTTTTGGCAGTGTTTCTCTGGTATGCAGAGTGGCTAGAGGAAGACAGGAAGAGAAGAGAGAAGAAGAGAAGAGAAGAGAAGAGAAGAGAAGAGAAGAGAAGAACTAACCTCATGCCAG
>QNUK01000166.1:835000-910000 GCA_013621035.1 Clarias magur
CTACTTTGACCTGCTGGTTATTACTGAAGAGCTTAAAAACGATGAACACTGCACGAGAACATTTAATCCCAACAGTAACAGCGCGTGGAGTAAAAGTTTGGCCTCGCGCTCCGTTTAGGCTCCACGCGCGCCGTTGATAAACTGTGCAAAAACAGGCGATTTTTTATTTTATAAAACAAATAATAAAACTAGTGCATATTCGCTCACTTAGTATTAAATTAGAAACCGTGCATAAATGTGTGTAAACTTTAGAAAAAAATCTTCTAACTTTTCTTCATGCTACAGTTTGTTTTTTCCTCCTAATTAATATTTTATTACATAATGTATGATAAAAAAAAGTCAAGTGCATAACTCCACTATACCAAGGAATTACATTTAAGTTAAGGTTTACTTGTAGAAAAATATGCACCCAGATGCATGATTTGCACATTGGTATAAATAATAAATCACTAATCTAGATTCCACTCATCCATGCTTCTCGCCACAAATGTTCTCCGGCGTGTAAAATTTACACACAGGATGGCCCAGTGTTTGACATGCGTGTTATTACAGGGTGACTGATGCAGGACAGGGCTTCGGGCACTATAAATTTCCCTCTAGCGGCTCTCTGAGCCTGTTTCCCAGTGGCATTCCTGCCATCGCCTGGTGCCATTCCCAACATTTGTGTCCGCACACACAGCCTTTTGGACACAGTGACTGTTGTTTATTTTCTGCTTTTATGTTTTTTCCTGATGTCTTGATATGTGTATTTTTTTGAACGGCAATGAATACAAATGAATCATCTGCTTATCCTGTGCTCGGTTACACTGGATGTCGAAATGAACTTGAACTTCACCTGTAGTATCAGAAATACTGTGTTTTGGTAGAAGAGGGGAAATTAAAATTTTTTAGGAATTAAAAAATTATAATGATTATTATTTTTTTAATTAGCATGTCCAGCATGGTATTTTGGTATTTCTATAGTTCCCTTTGCTTTATTAATATTACGCTATGTCCAGAAGAGGCAAAAAATAATTGTGTAAATGTGCTGCTTTCCACTACCTGCTCTTTTCAGTCATGCTTGAATGATGGCGTAATTCAGTGTGAAGCCCAACCAGGCAAAGAGCACAGATCTTCCCTTTCTTTGCGAATACAAATGATAGTAATGAGGATAATTCTGAGGAGGCGACTTCAGCCGCATTGTGCGCTTTTGTGTCGCTTTTTGAGCCGCAAGTGGCAGCGGCCCCACTTCAGACAAATCGTTTTCACACACCAGCTCTGCGGCCAAACGCGAAAAATAAAGAAGGAGGTCTGAAACATCACACACTTCAGTTTTTTTCCCGTCCCCCCACCTTTTTTTTTTTTACTCTTTATTACAAGCATATTATTTAATTCTCATTATATTTCATATTATAATGCATTTTAATTTGAAGTGAGATTGGAGTGTGTGAACAGGCATTCAGAAGTTTTCCTTTAGTGGAACTGGTGATGGCTGACAGGTCAGTGTGTGTCTGAGTGTGTGTATGTGAGTGTGTGTGTGCCTGCAAAGGTTTTATCTGTGTCGTTAGAGGATGAATATTTGTGTGTTGTATCAGTTCAGTTTTGGAACTAACAGATGTCAGCCTTGGTAGTGTTTGATGGTTTTGTAAAAAAAAAAAAAAAAGGATGTGCTTTAGCTAATTGTGTGTGTGTATTATGTGTGTGTGCTCTAGTCAAGTGATATGGATGTGGATTTAAGTTCTTATTCCTCGCTGTCCTCATTTCAAGCACTTTTGATTTTTACGAAGCGCCATCCTCTGCACTTGTTGGCTCGGCTACCATTAAACACTTCTGCCGTTTAAAAAAAAATAATATTAGTTTTATTTTTTGCTCGAGCACTTTTTTCTCCTGATCAAAGTGTTTTTGAAGAGTAAAACACACCCATGTGTAGATGTAGAATGAAGATTTTTGTTGTATTGTTTGACCTCGTGTCACGTCACTGACCGTTTTCCCTCCACTCTTTCCGCCCATCGCACTCGAACGCGTTTGTGCAAAATATGCAATAATTAAGTTTGCCTCTTTTATACTCGGGTGAACCCTCAGCGAAAGGTCAGGGTGGAATTTTACGGCCATTTGCCTCCTTTGAATGCGTCGCCTCTCGCGCTGACCAGCAGCAACCAGCAGCGCCGCAAAGAAACGGTGATTAAACATGTGGTTTTAATTGAAGATGTTATTCAGTGGAACGGCAAGCCAGGGCATTTTCTTTTTTTGCGTGAATAATAAATTACACACGTTTTCAGACAGTGAGGCCTGGTTTTATTAAGACTCACAGAATGGTGTCATTTTCTCCTCAGAGAGGAACAACCAAAAAAAAAAGAAAAAGGAGAAAAGAAACAGAAATAAACTTTAATACAAACTGTTGCATATTTGCCGTCTGTGAATCAGGAAGAAAGTAAAAGGTTTTTGTGGTGATAAGAGGAGGGATGTTTTCCAGATGACACACTTCATCTGATTAATTGAGGCACTGTGTCGGGTAGAGATGGCATGAACCCTGAACAGCATGGCGGTCAGTCCTGGCGCTGGGGAATTTTTTCACAGCATCACTTTCAGAATGATTTTTTAATTTTTTTTTGTCTCACATCACTGCTAGCTGGAGTTCCTCTTTGCAAGTTCATTTCCTATCTATTTGTATCTATATCTATATCTATATCTATATCTATATCTATATATATAGATATAGATATAGATGGACCTCTGGGAGAGATGCAGCATTATTCCAGGTGGTTATGAGCTAAACGGATGCTTTGAAGATCACCGTATGGGTCTGGATCGAGGCCCGTTTCCACTGAGGAGTGGCGTAAAGTCAGCAAGAGGAAGTCAGGATGGAAGCGACAGTATTAGTGGCAGAGGTGTTGGTCATTATTCCTCGTGATCCATTAGCTAAGCGTCCCGGGAGAGCACTGGGCAGACAGCGGCCCAGCTTTATGGCCTATTATCGGTGCTTGGAGTTGAGCGCAGCCATCAAACCACTTCCACTGGAGAGACAGGAAGAGGGAGAGATACACAGAACAGGAACGAGGAAGTCAGGGCAGTGACCAGGGAGAGTGCAGAGGAGAAGATGAAACCGTTCACAATAACAAAACCCTCACACCCGGATGAGGCCGATCGATACGCGCGGCGACACGGTCGGAGTTCGCTTTAAGCGTCCAGCGCACTGGCTGATGAGAGAGAGAGAGAGAAAAATAAAATAAAGCAGCTCCTGCTAAGTTTGCGTTCAGCCTGACAGCTGTATTTGGGTTATGGATTTTCTCTCAATCCTGCGTCTCCTCCCCTGGTCCTAACCTCCGCTGCTCTGTCTTTCGCGAAGGTCCTCATAACACGACGTCGTGTATATTTTGAAAACCCTAGTTAAAGACTGACAAACCATCACGTCCATCAGGCGGAGAAAGGGGAGGAGGGGAGGACGCAAGAGCATACATATCAGTTAAGCTCCTCTGGAGAGAGAGGGGGAAAAAAAAAGACGCAGAGGGAGAGAAACTTTCAGCAGTTTTTAATGCGCCCGTGAAAGACACGGGGGTGACGGCTAAACGACAGCTCCAGAGAGAAAGCCAACGCCGAACTCGCTTTAAGTTTCCTTCGCACCGTTGTGCTCGGTGTTTAAAAAAACACACACGCAGACACACAGACACACGAGCTGTCGAAATCCCGTCATCTCACAAAAAAAATGGTGCGATTAGCAAACTTCAGCAAGCACATGCTAGCGGCCAGGAGCTGAGCAGATCTTTTTTCGAGTCGTTTTTGTTTTTTTGAGACAAATCCTAATCCACATCCTGGTGTTGAAAGTGCGGGGAGGGTTACACAGCGCTGCTGGCAAATCCGTTCTTCCACAAGGTGACCGCGTTCCTAACGTACATCAGCTAATCCACTAAGGATCTGCTGAGTAAAGGGAGTTTAAAGAGGCACTTCAGAAATTTTAGCATCTGTAGGAAAAATATTTTAAAAACCGTACAAAATCCTACTCCCGTTCAAAATGGTAAACATGCCTGGTTTCATAGAGAACGCTCACTGAGGAGAACTTTGAGGAACGGCTGTTATGGAGCGAGGCATATTTATCATTTATCACCTCGATCCTTTGGGAAGCTCTCAGGATGAAGTGCCCTGCTATTGCTCTGTGTGTGTGTGTGTGTGTGTGTGTGTATGTGTGTGTGTGTGTGTGTGTGTGTGTGTGTGTGTGAGTGAGTGTAGGAGTGTAGGTAGCTGGCAGGTGTAGTTTGAAGGCGTAATATATATATAATATATATATATATTTTTTCCCCATGAATGACATCGTGATCAGAGGATGGACTGAGAGAGATTAGAGATGAAGCGTTAAACCATAAAGCAGCATCACAGCCCACACAACCCGAGAGGAGATCCGCCTGTTTCCGCGTCCACGTGGTCGCTCGTGGCCGGTGGCGGTCCGGAAATTTCTGTCGTTTAATGAGACAGCGATGGAAAAGCAGGCGGGTGTCGCTGCTGGATTTGGATGTTTTATTTTTTATTATTATTATTTTTTTTTATTGTCCCTGTCATATGTATGATGGAATGGGTTTTAGTTTACATTGTGTGCGTGTGTGGGTGTGTTTGAATATCAAGCAGAACAGAAAAAAAAAAGTTTTCAATGTAGTGGATCCTTAGCAGAAGTAGTAGTGAAATTGCTGAAAGGATTTGAGAGATGCAACAAAACAGAATAAAGGCAACTTTATTTATTTATTTATTTATTTATTTATTTTGGATTGTCCAAAAAAAATCGGACAGACTTGAACTGAAAAAAAAGACTTAATTTATAATAATAATAATATATAATTATTATTATTATTATTATTTATGAAATAGTACCTCATTCAGGATCCAGGAACATGTGTGAAATGTTTTTTAGTTGTATATATATATATATATATATAAAAATCTAAAAAGAAGTTGGGAAGTGTGTGTGTGTGTGTGTGTGTCTGTGCACTTGCTGAGAAGGAGTAACCATTGAGTAGAACTGCTTCTTTTGCACTCCATCTGCAGGCTGTGGGCAGCAGGCATTGTTGACCGAGGCACATCTGCCACTATATTATCCCCAGCTGTTATCTGCATAATTGTGTAATACACACACACACTCACACACACACACACACACACACACACACACACACACACACACACACACACACACACACACACACTTAGACAGTGTCCCCAGCTCTCCCTCCTTAGCTTTCTGCTCCTGTATGTGTGTGTGTGTGTGTGTGTGTGTGTGTGTGTGTGTGTGTGTGTGTGTGTGTGTGTGTCTTGTTAGGGCTGATGGGGTGATTCGCGGTCAGACTCGGTTGAAGTGAGCATTAGTGTGTGTGTATGTGTGTGTGTGCATATATGCACAGATTTTGCACAGGTACTTCTCTCTTCTTACAGAAATAACACGGTGAGGATTTCCCTCCTCTGTCCACTTCTCCTCTTACACACCAGTGAACTTTTCTCCTGACTTTTTTTTTTTGGTTCACTCTGGCTGTGTGTGTGTGTGTGGGAGAGAGAGAAAGAGAGAGAGATGCATGGCACTACCTTTTGAAGTGCTCTCCTCCATTCTGAAGAATATTTTTCCTACACGTGTAAATTGCAGACGTGCTGACGTGAACGCACGCTTAATAATTAAACGCGGACCAAACGTACGATTTGTCGAGGCGAATTTACCAAAGTTTATGAGTTTTTCGCCCGTTATCCCAACGCTCCTAGGTTGTTCTAGGCAACGCGTTCGTCTGTAATTAAGCACTTTCTTTCTTTCAACAGCAGATGCTCCCTCCTCCTCCTCCTCCTCCTCCTCCTCCTCCTTCTTTCCCTCACTCAGCATGAAGAAAGACTCATTATTTCTCTTTTAGTAATCCCAGTACTGAGTGTGTGTGTGCGTGCATGTGCGTATGTGTGTGTGTGTGGGTCAAGAGAGAAGCCTTCCTTCCATAAGCCTAGCCGAACTGACGTCTCCTCTGCAGCAGCCTCATTGAGAAGAAGTTTTATAGTTTCTTTCTGGCCAAGATAGAGAAAGCAGAGTTGTTCGGATCCATATGTGTGTGTGTGTGTGTGTGCACGTGTGTCTTTGTACATGCCTGTCTGTGCGAAGCGATGATTGTTTTAAGCATCGTTGTTCCCTTGCCACGCAAGTGACTGCTCTTTTCCGACTGATCACTTAAACAGCACCAAACGCCGACTTAAAGAACGCCGACGGTCCTCTCTTTGTCTTTACCCATCATTTCATGCTGTCCTTGTTTAAAAATTATTATTTAAAAAAATTTAATCTTTCGCCTGATCGCTTTGCGACGGAAGACATTTGCATCGAGACACTTTACCTTTTCAAATTAATTAGGCTGATGGCACCCTTGAATCCGTCATGAAAGATGAGTTAATTAAAACAGAACCACATTTTAATGCTCTTTGTTTTTTTTTTATTTTTGCGGTTTTGGTTGTTTAATTGTCTTTCCATGGACATAAAAAAAAAAAAAAAAAGAAGACACGGACGTTTCCTGACTTTCCATTTAAATAGCTTTTTTTTCCCACCCTCACATCACGTTTGACCAGCTTTTTATTAAAACCTGATCAACAGTAGCGAGGAGCGTGCGTCCGTCTGACCGCGATACACGTCCACGCGTCTCTCGATTTGTTTTTATTTTTACCACCAAAAAAAAATACGTTTAATCTGATAACTTTATATTATTCCAACAGCTGTGTCTTTAATGCGAATGATATTCATTACACAATCACGTTTTCACAGTCTAACATGAGAATATGAGCGGACGTGGATTGCTATTCTGTTTGAAATAAATATCGGCACATTAGCGTGACGTTATTCGTCCGCGATGTAAACTTTCTTCCAGAAAGTCCGCGCGATTAAAAGAAAACGCACTTAGCAAGTTGTTAATACAGCAAGACAAGTCTAACAAAATCACAAGCCTGAAAGGAAATAATACAGAATGTGCTGTGAAAGTCGTTGTCTTCATTTGCCGTTTTCCCCCCGTGTGATCTGTACGGGTCAGTACTTTATGTTTTTTTTTTTTAAAGATTGAGCAAGGTGAGAAAGGGATGGATGGAGTAAAGAAGGGGAAAAATTTGAGGGAAGAGGGAAGTCTGCATGGCCCAGCCACACGCTGGGGCTTTGTACAGCTCGCTAGCGAAGAACTGTAGAACTTCTTGAAGTTTCCAGAACCCCCGGCATCTCCAGGGTGCCGTTTAACCTGAGACGGCAGGGAGCGCGGGGCATAGAAGGCCGAGCGGACGCCGCTTTCTTTAGCCTCAGCCCCACAGAGCGAGCCCTCTCTCCTCCACGGCTAATTTCCAAAACACAGCCCCGGATTGTCCCCCTTCTGCTCTTTTCATACTCAACAAAAGAAAAAAAAAGAAAGAGAGAAAAAAAAAGACACCCTCTTGTCCACGCAAGATCGTTTTTCATCAGCAGGTCAGATCCTTGGACCCACCTCCTGAAATCTAAAATGCAGTTTTATGGACGTCAGGGACGTTTATATGGACTCCGAGTCAGATTAAAGGAGTATATTCTATTATATAGATTAGTGGCGCTTGTATTCATCTTTATCATTGGTTATGTTCAACAGTTAAGGGTGAAATGATTCAAACCTTTTTTTCAGTTACAAGGATTTTTGAAAATTTAAAAAAAAAAAAAAAAAAGAAGAAGAAGAGCATCTGGTTCTAAAAGAATGATGAGCTGGAAACTGAAAAAAAAAAAAAAAGAAATGACATCAGTGAAGAGGTTAGAAGGAGCGAGCGGGAGGATCCTGATTGACTGACGGTAAACGGAGCTCCTTTAGCGCAGTAATCAGCGTCCTTTCCCCCCAATCATTTAATAACGGCCTAATCAGGCTAATTGGCCCGTAGCACAGCTGCATGCGCACCTGAGGAGGAGGAGGAGGACGGGCAGATGGGAGGAAGGACAGGAGAAGGGTGTGTGCAAGCACACAGAGGCTGGGTTTAATTGAACCGTTCCTAGTTTGATTTCTGAAGGCTCGCAAATCAGAAAATCCGATCGGCACGTTTGTTTGGAAACGGTGAAAATCGGCTCGGGGCAGAAAGACTTCCTAAAGAAAAAAAATTAAGAAGAAAAGGAAAAAAAAAAGCACTGAAATGCTAGGTATGTGATAAATGTGGCGATTACCTGACCACCCTCTTTTAGAGATAAAGAGGCTTTGTGGAGTCTGAGAGTGGGAGAGTGAGGGAGAAAAGATGGGAGGAGCGGACGAACGATCACACATCATGTGTACGTCTCTTTATTTATAGATGATAAATGGAGAAACCTTTTTTTTTTTTTAAAGAAAAGATGATAAAAAAATCATTTCATATGAAGTATACGTATACTTTATGTATATTAGGATTTTGATCCTGATTCATGAACTCTTGTCTCAGATCCTGTGGGATTGCTCTCAGCTCAAGCTGACTTTTTTTTTTTTTTTGGATTGCATCTCAGTTCTGAATTATTTTCTTAAAAGCGAATTGCATGTAACCTCCCTCGAGGGACTGAAAAGCTCAATCTGAAAAGCTCATTTATGTCCCTGGCTGTTCTTTCTGCTTTAATTTGGCTGAAGGTTTTTTCTTTCAAGCGAGCAAGCGGTCACTCATTTCTCCCATTTCTCTCTCTCTCTCTATCACAAAAACACACACAGTACATACGTAGGGAAAAGTTCTACACAGCCATCTATCCTGCGATTATGAGGTATGATTACCTCACCGGCTTTTCCATCCCCCTCCCGGTCCCCACCCCTTCCTTTCCTCTTAGTTTAGCCGGCTAATGAGAATTTGTTAATGAGAGTGAGAGATCTTTTGGGTGTAGCACAATTTATCAGAAAAAAAAAAAGGCGTATAGGTTTGAAAGAAAATGTGAGGGGGTGAAGAGAGAGAGGGAGAGAACAGGCCTTCAAAGAAATCCTATTCTTCTTATTTGTGAATGTTTGATGAGACATTGAAAAGTTTCGGAGCCTCGCGCCTTTTGAACAGAGCCGAGCCGAACACTAATCACTCTTCACAGAAAAATGACTTCCAACCAGATTTAATTAACTGATAAGAGGGGCTTCAAATTAATTTTTCAAGGATGTTAGATTTTGATTAAGAAACTCCTAAAAGAAATAGACGAATAATCAATTTTTTAATCAACTTACTCAAATGGTAACTGGTTAATATGGTAATTCTGGCACTTAGGGCAAATATTGTAGTGCAGCACTTTCAATGCATCCTCTTAAAGGAATTATAATATCTTTACATCTAATTATTATGCTTATTTAATTTTTTTTGTATGTGCGTGTGTGTGTGTGTGTGTGTGTGTGTGTGTCCGTGTGTGTGTGTGAGTGAGTGTGTATCTACCTCTCAATTTTTTGGTATTCTCATCCCATATTCAAGCTGAAAAAGAATGGACCTTGAATATGACAGGGTGTGAATGGAGTCTTCTCATGAATCTATAGAGAAAGATTTTTTTTTTAAAGAGAATATGTGATGTACTCTGTATAGAAGCAGGTATTAAGCGTAATCCGCGTCATTCAGAGTTAAAACTAATTTCCTGTCCGGGCATTATGTGAGTTAATAGCTGTTACTTTTTGACTTCGATGTGTCATGATACGCTGGAATGAAGGGACGGTTCGTTTTTGAAGTGATGGCGAAAGTTGAGAAAGTTTTTTTTTTTTCTTTTGAAATTGAGGAGTTTTTTTGTGACCTTCCTCTCTGTTACTACTTCGATGAAACTTTGCAGCATTCTGGAAAAGGCTTCCCTCCCCCAATATGATTAATTTAACTTAAAATCCTGCAATATTAATCGTAACTACTTAGTCCAGGTCCAGTGTGTAAAATGGCATCGATTAAAACTGATGGCTGTTGAAAGCTTTAACTATTCAATTATTAGACATGAGCTAATTTTCCTTGAAGTGTGTACAGCCTTTTAAAGGCCTGACCTGGTCTCAGGTTTTGTCTGAGGTAATTTATAATTTTTTTTCTAAACGAAGCCTGGCTGGCTGGCAAAATCTCAATACGTATTCAATTAGCAAAACTCATTAGCAAAAACTTGGCGTTTGTTGTTGTTTTTTCCCCCCCTCCTTCTTTCTTTTCTTTTTTTTTCCCTGGCATTGAATTAATGGTTTTGATATGCTAATTAGCAAGTAATTTAATTTCAAAAGGCCTCAATTAACAGCGGCATTGTGGACACGATGAAGTTAAGCAGCGTAATCTAATTTGCATTAGTAACGAGCAGGGAGTAATTAGGAGACTAATTAGACACTTCAGACAGTACTTGTGTTTACTTTCTTAATGAAGTGGAGGCGTTTTTTTTTTCCCTCCTTTTTTTTTCACAAGCTCTGGAGTGTGCCTGGCATCAGAGCTGTGACTGAGTGGTGTGTGTGTGTGTGTGTGTGTGTGTGTGTGTGTGTGTTGGGGGTCTTCGGGTGGGCGGGACGGGCGTTTTTTGGCATCTGTTGGCATTAGATGAGAAGTGGCATGAGGTTCATTAGATCAGAGCCAACTGCAGGAACGATGGTATGAGGCCCTGGCCAAGCGCTCTCAAGTACAGGTCTGAAGCACAGATCTCTTCCTTAGTGTCTTGGTCTGGTTGAAGGCAATGCTTTAAACAAAGATCAGAGGTAGTAAGTAATAGAACTACATTGGTGTTACCGTGGGAATGTTAATGTGTTTTATCACTTTATCACCCTTGTCATAACCAGGGCAGGTCACGCAGTATGATTTTGACTATCCAGGCCCAACCTGAAGAGTCCATGTATACACGGTCTATACTTGGGATTGTTGGGATCGGGAAAAAAAAAGAAGCGTTTCAGTAAATATTCGTTCGTATTATCATTGCCTGGAGCGAATAGGAGCTCATGGTGGAATTCGTCTGGTGCCTGTCTCGGCCGTGTAGTCTGAGTTCTGGCTGATGAGGTCATCGCTCAGGGACGTGGCAGAGTCATTTCGGCGCTCTCTGCAGGGATTGGTTACCATTTTGCGCCAGTGACGAGGCCTTATTTCAATCCCCATCCCGCGACAGCCCTCCTGTACAAAATACCAGATGTCCCCCTCATTCAAGGAAAGTATGGAAAGTTTTTTTTCCTCCCTTTTTTTCTCTTTCTTTAAACCCTCTTTTTTGAAAGCAGATCAGGCTTTAGGGACAGTTGCTGATGGAAATAAATGAGGACACACTGTTGACACAGGTCTGACCTAGCCTGTAGCTTGGCCCGCTCTCTGTAGTGACATGTATCTACTCTATCACAAAAGTGACAAGAGGCCAGTGAGATGCAAGGAGAGAACTTTTTTCCTCTCTTGTATTTAATTTCTCATTCTGTCTCTGAGTATTTAGGCCTCTATTCTTTTCCAGGCCACAAGCAGAGTCTTTGATAAAAAAAAGGTTTGTAGATATTTGACCAGGGCCTCAGTAAACAGGCCGGTGTTATTTTCTCAGCCGCTGCGTCAATACGAAGGCCCCTGCTTCTCGCGCAGTATCCAGGCAGCTAGCAAACATTCCACCAGCTTTTCCAGGCTTTGTCCGGCTGGCGAGGATAAATTATAGCTCAGCTTTTGTTGAGCGTCAGCTGCCTTAAAGTGACCGCACATTGTGAAGTTCTTTCTTTCTTTTTTCTCCTTTTTTCTTCTGGACTTGATGACTTGTAGGCAGAGCGAGCGGAGCGAGATGGCAGCGAGGTCAACAGGAGGCCGCTTTAGATAAACAACGTAGCTGGCCCGCGATCGTGCATATTTATTTGAAATCGGCCTGGATCCTATTAAAATGTTGAGAAGAAGTGGTAAACAGTGCGGTCGCCACAGCCTATGAGTGTATTCACAGAACTGTAATTGAGGGTTGAGTTTGTGTACTGTTAAAAAACCGGGGCCCCTCCAGACGCCCGGTTTATGGACCGAGCGCTAAAAAGTGAGCACGGTGGCCCAAAGCGGCCCGAATCTTCACATGTCGTCAGTGTTGGGGTTGCTGCCGAATTTGTTTTTCCGGATACAGGAGAGCTGTGAAATGGATCGGGTGAAGCAGAGGACACTTTTGATTGACGCATTTTAAGTGGGTGGGATCAGAGCTTTCGGAGCGGCCCAAGCTTACCGTTTTTGCGGAGCCTAAACCTCTTCCATATGTGTGTGATTTCATAGTTAATATCAAAACCGGTGACGTTTCCCCCCTTCTCGCTCAGTGCTGGTACTTTCTTTATAAACCTAAACCAGATCCGCTCATTTTCTTACTGGCTTTTTTTTTTTTTTTTGCATTATGGATATTTTTATATGGCACTTGGACGAGGCCCAAAATATGATTATTGCGTTGCGTGTTTAAAGCCGAGCTGAAATCCGATTCGCATGCTTTAACTAGGCGACTGTCGTGCAGACAGCTCATAAATGCTCAACGCGTTCAGTAAATTTTCCAGTTGAACTGTAGGTAACATAGTACCTGGCTGAGCGCTTACACTAGAAGTTACACCTTTTTCTTTAAATTTTTTTTTTTTTTTAAACTTTGCTTCGTAGCAACCGCCTGGCCTTGTTGATATGTCTGAACTCGTTGCACTTTATTGCTTGTGACAGGCATGAGGAGTTAATTAATGCTGCTGGAAGCCCAAAGCCTTTATTTCTGGGATACCGTCCACTGTCTTGACGACACACCACAAACAATAATGGAGCGGTAAACTACAACTCCCAGGTGTAGACACGGTTTCACATGCACATGGCCGCTCTGTTATTGAGCGTGACTGCGACGTAAAGGAGGGAAATCGATCCTTGATCAGCACCAAGTGGCTTTTTTTAGCGTCCATTACTGAATTACAAAGAAAAAAAAAATGGAAGAAAAGAGGAGCTGGGGGGTGTTGTTGGGGTGGGCTCGACAAACACGCAGCTGCCTCAGCCTCCGCAAGCAGCTTTGTAAACAGAAAAAGGCAAAAAACAGAGCAAAACAATAGTCACCCCAAACAGCAGCTGAAATCTATCCATCAAACTTAAGCACACTTAGTTATGTGTTGAAATGATAAGTTTAGCAATCATGCAACTTGGAGAGCTTTTCCTTTGTTAGAGTGCATGTGTGTGTGTGTGTGTTTATGTGTCCAAAATGGTGGAGGAGATAGTAAGAATAAAAGTTTGGAATTTCATGATTTCATGCAATTTAGGTTTATATACTACAGGTGAGAATAGAGTCATTAAAGAACAAAAACAACAACAACAACAGCAACAGTTTTTTAAATGGATTGTTGATCCTTTTTTTTTTGCACCCTGAAAATTTCATTTATTTATGCAAATAACGCTTCATCTGATTAAATATACATATATTCCCACTTTGAAAAAACAAAGATCTATTCTTAGTATGAGGTTAGAATTAATGGAGATAATTTCAATCATACTGTAGGTCTGTCAGTTATCAACAATCAAATTTATTTATTCCGAACACATCATTAAAAAACACAGATATTTGGAAATGTCCGCTTCCAGTCGAGCAAGTACGATCTGTAAGGTTGATAAAAAAACAAATAAATAAATACGTTTAAAAAATGTAATTAAACGTGTGTAATAAATGTTGTAATGACTTAATTGTATTAGTCATAAACACTTAGTTATATCAGTAAACAAGCTTTTCAGGGCATCAGGAAACAAGCTTTTTGGTTGTGGGGAAGTGGGTGGAGCATTAAAGTTGTTCAAATTCAAAAGTGAAAAGTCAGTGTTAAAGATAATGCAGTGGTTGTGAGTAAACAAACAAACAAACACAAACAAAACAAGAGTGAAATGAACTACAATTAATTACTACAGTTTGAAAACATCCAAGTTACGCGAACAGTTCATGCGAAAATCTGACAACTACTGTACATTTCTACTTGTAGCATCTTGTCTTAATGTAAGTTGAGGGTGCGGTCAAGAAAAGTAAAATGTGCTCTCTTTAAGCATTAAGCTACATTGGATATCAAACACTCATGCCCAAGCATAAGCAACATCGCTTTCTTTACTCCCTGGCTTGCTTTCTGTCTCTCTTTCACTCACACACACACACACACACACACACACACACACACACACACGGATTATGCTCCTGTTTACAAATGAGCTAACCTTTGGTCTGCCCTTTCGTGCTGATAAGTTTACCGCCATGCCTAGCGCCTGCTCGACGCGCCCCCGTTACAAAGCTAATGAATATTCATCGCCCGCCGAGTGGGATCCATAAGTGCCACCGTTTGTATTGATTATTGTGTTATTTAAGTACCTTTTATATCATTCAGCAGAGTTAAGCACTGTAACCCTCGCAGCCGCTCCAGTCCACACTCATTAAAATACCCAGCGGCTCTTTTCAACGTCCGAGCTGCGATTGGGGCGGAACGTGGAGAGAGCCGGGTGGGCTTTCAGCGTGGTACTCAGGAAAGGCAGGTGAAGTAACTGATGTGGTCTAGTGGTGTAGTTAATATGACTGCATGGAAAATCGCTAGGAAGTACAGGATGTGGCTGGATTTTATATGAATGGCGCAACAAAAAGTGAAAAGGAAAGAACAGCTAAACTGGATGTAGCTCTAGTGGAAATTGATGAATTCTACACACACACACACACACACACACTTCAGGAAAAGAAAAACGTTTATGCATAATTTAATTCAAATTCTTTGCTATATGTTATATATTGATAATATTATGATAATATTATTTAAATTATATTGATATATAGTATACGTCATACTATTTTTCTTTTCCTGTAGCATGTATAAATTTTTGGCTGATTCTGTATATATACAGTATATATTATGTTTTTTAATGTTTTTTGTTTAGTGATTTTTTTTCTACATTCTAGAACAAAATATTTTAAATCTATGATGTAACACATAAATACTTAAGTCAGTTGTTATTTTAAGACTCGAAGGTCAGCGTTTCTGGAACATTTCTAACCAGAACAGTATTATCAACTGCAGTTGCAAAACCCATTAAGCACCGTGATGAAACTGGCTCTCATGAAGACCTTTCCAGGAAAACAAGACCAAAACTTACCTCTACTGCAGAGGAGAAGTTCAATTAGAGTTACCAGCCTCAAAAAAATCACCAATTAACAAACAGCATATTCGATTAGAACCATTGTGAAGGTGTATATAGCTGCTAACACTGCTAACAAAACAACCGTAGCCGATAATGACTCAGCAATTCATTTCTTTTTGTCCATTAAGTGATCACAAAAATAATACAAATCTGCAATTTGTGCAAAAAACTTATAAATTCACAAATGAAATACATTTCCCACAAACAGTGATATTACATTTATTAGAAGTTATTACATTTTTTAAATGCTGACGATATGTAACCTTACCGGACACATAACGAATTCCTGCTAATGTAATAGCAGCTGGGAAATCTATTACATTTGGGGGATAATTTCATTAAAATCTGCAGATTCGTATTATGTTATGCTGGTGTTACACAACCCGTTGTTTAACGGTCGGTCAGTCACTTTTTCTCCAACTTCTGCTTTAATTGAGAAACCAACGGAGTGTCATTTTTCAATTATGTCACCGTAGAAATCTGTCAAAAGTCGTATAGGTTACTCCTGGACTGCAGACGTTTTCTGGCATCTGTTTTCTTGTGTCAAAAAGTGTTCTGTGAACACAAAATTGTCTTATAGTGTGAAAAAGTTTTTTCTTTTTATTCATTTTAAAATGACTAATTTTACTCGAAGAGTGCAGTGAAAAGGTACTTACACCAACCTCCTCACAAACTGCCCTAAGACTTCTATTATGCTCATGATACCTGAATCCTAATCCCTACAGAAACAACAGATAAAGATAAAGATCAAACTGAATCGCTCTCTGGGTTATTTCTTAAATGTTTTATTGAAAAGTAGAGTTCATTTTTTTTTATATGCTTGTGTTAGACGACATGTATTTTGCACAAAGCAGGGAACTACTTAAACGTAGATTTAAAGCAGCGTTTTAACCTCGTCCTGATTTATGGAGTAGCGTTGCATGTCCCAGTGCATTTCACGAGAGAAATATTAATCTATAGAGTCCTCACACAAGCCTTGCCAAGCCAAACGCTATCTCTCTTTCCCCTCTCTGCGTTCCTCTCTCGCTGCCGCTTCCTTAAGATGGAACTCAAATTGCCTAGCTGAGGTAAATAAATTACTTTCATCGATTGGCATAGTTAGAAACTGACTTTATCGCAGGTTCTCTTGACAAGAGTCGGATCTGAGCCAGATAAAACTGCGCGCCGCTTGTAAAAATCAGTGCTCTCTCTCGCTCTCTCTCTCTCACTGTCTCCATCTCTCTCTTTCCTTTTTATCGATGACTATCAAAACATGTTAAAAAGCTCCAAAAATGCACAAGCAACGGCCTGCGCTATCTACTGTGTCTAAATGACACATCAGGAAGTTTGAGTCATGCTAACTCTCTGTTTATCTGGACGCTTTAGACAGCCATATTGAGTTTTGACAAATTGACACAGACGAGGTTTCTTTTCTTTTTCTTTTTTCTTTTTTTTGTATAGAAACGTAACGTTTAACGTCTGCTGCGTGATGTGTTGAACCACGTCTGATTGAGGATTTAGCAGCTTAACTTTCTGATCAATGCCAAATGAGTTGACAGGGGTTGGGAATATATGTATGGGGACTGATGGCGGCTTTATGAGCCGGTTAATTGCAGTTTGACAAGCTGTCCCAAGCAGTTGAGGATGACTGACACGCGTGCGGACACCCTCTCTCACCCCACCCAACCAAGACACTCACAAATGCGCAATCGCACACGCACAAACACACACACACACAGAAGGCTTTGTTGGCTCTGTAGTGTGACACCCAGGCCCGGTGGAAGTAATGGGGTTAAAAGTTCACCCCAAGGCAGCTGGAGTAACCTCTTAAAACACGACAGGCGCACAGAAAGACGTCGTTCTTCTTCTGCTACGCTAGTTCGTCACTCTTGTTTATTTCTGTTTTATTTATAGCCCGCGCAAACTAGCATTTTGGTATATGCACGAGAAGCAGAAATTATTCTTGTTATTCATATATTTGGACCTTGTTTGTTATACATGGTTTATTATAGTTGCGGGTGTCACGCCGTTGCCGTTCCCATTTCAGATTTACTGCCAACACACACAAAAAACAAAAAAAAGGCCGACCCATCCATTTTGTTGATGTCTTTTCTCCCTGTTCCGACATATCTCATAGTCATCTCATTTCTTTCTACATTATAATAACTGAGACGCATTTCCAGTTTACAGTAAATGGCACATTACGTGCAGAAGGGCGCGTTGCATCATCGCAGCTCCCCGGGCGCAAGTCTCCGAGCTTCAGCATCGCGTCTGCTTTTTTTATGATCTTTTCTCACTACACGTAAGCTGACGGGAAACCTGACGGAGGATCTATTAATTAGCTCCTCTTCAAGGAGGTCCTTCGTTCCCACCTACACACACACACATACAACCGGTACACACACCCACACACGCAAATACATTCCATGGCGGAAGTCTTCTGCTCTAGTTTTCTGTGTCACGTCTCTGATGGGAAATATTTAAACACTGACAGAAGACACACACACACACACACGCACATGCACGCAAACACAATATGGAAAGAGGATAGTGTTAAACTGAACCTGAATTCAAACGCAGGTGCTCTTTTGCTTAGAATCCCACACACAATTCCAAACATTAACGCTAAGGTGTGAAAACCTTGTCAAATACGCGATCATGCTTTGTCGTGCAACCACTTTCATAATTAATTAGGGGGAGAAAAAAAAAACATCAGGGATTGAATTTGCTCATTAGGTTCTTTTAAACAGCTAATTACTGTGCAAGAGTGTTAATTGGAATCATTTTTTGAGAGGATGAACTTTCATTCTCCTCTTTTTTTTTTTTTTTTCCTTCCACCTCAGAAACCATTCCTGTGTTTTAATGAAAAAAGAAAAAGGGTCACGCTGATGATGAAATTTTACATGAACAGATCTAGAGCACTGGTACCAGTTGTTGAATAGTAAGATCTAGTAAAATATAGAAATGTAAAGTTTCACAGACTGAACGAGGACTAGGACTAGGTGTACAGGATGTGTTTTATTTGCATAGAGGACAAAATGACGAAGGCAATATCACCTTTTTTTCTTTTACATTTATTTATTTATTTTTAAATAATGAGCTTCAATGACTCAATTTGATTTGTTTTAACGACAAGCGCGTTCAAGTCAAACCAGGACTTCCGAATGAAGGCGTGAAATCGACTGACATTCACAGAAGACCTCTGATGAGTCTTTTAGCCGCCGTAAAACATTTGAATTGTGCAAATGTTTTTGAAGAAGGCCGTACATCCGTGAATGACGAGCCACCCTACGGACGGAGCACACTGCGGTCGTTCAGCGAGTGAAACGTCTGATGTCGTCGACTTGTGGAAGTGACGCATCTGTACACACCGTCATTCACCAACCTATCTGGCAGTTATTGCGACATCCCCCGTACAGTTCTGACCTCGTTTCTAGCCATTTGCACATGTTTTGGGCCATTAAAGGAGTTCCCGGGAGGCCGGAGTTTCAGACACAAAGCATGCAAGTCCAATCATACTGTAGCTCTGGATCACTGAGAAAACTTTCTACCTTGATGGTATCCAAGCTCTAGTGAAACGCTGAGATCAGTGCATTAGTGTAGCAGGGGATTATATATATAAGAGAAATCAAGGTAATAACTGTGGTCTGTGATTCTGCTTGTGGATTCATTACACGACTCCCTATTTAACACTGATCATATATGAACTTTACGGTCGCTGTTTAGTAAGGGTAGGCAAAATTGCATGCAAACAAATTATATCACAAGTCTCAATAAGCAATGTACATCATATTCCTCATGCATTTAATAATAATAATAATAATAATCCAAATGTAATAGTTATTTGATGTTGCAAAATATATACATTTTCTAAAATTGTCAGTTAACATTATGAAATTTCCAACCAGATTGTCCTTAAAAACATTTATGAAAAATATATTGTAGCATTTACGATATAAACAAGTATTGATCTATAATTTATTCTAATAACAACATTATATTAAATATATATAACATTTCTCTGCTTTATTAGACAGCGTCTGACGTAATCGTATTACAGAAGCAAATACAAGCTATATATCTTTAAGAACATATCAAAAAGACTGCGTCCTAAGTGGCACGTTTCAATGACATTGCCAGCTCTTTGGCGAAACGAGGCCTGTTTCACCAAAGTCACATTGGCAAAATGCAAATCTATGTAAATGTTATGAAAACCTGAACAGTATTCAAGCAGGGAAATTTGTCCGTCAATTAGACTATTGCTGATTCACTGGCTTCCTTCATCTGCGGTGAAATCTCCTTTTTTTTTTTTTTTTTCCCGGACATGTTTTTTAGGTTAGGAACCGAAGACAAGGTGAAGCGCGTTTTTACACCGTCGCAGCGAAACGCTGACATTCTTGCGCGCTCTCGTCACGCTCTACGCCGCTGTTCTAGCACGCCAGAGAAGCTTTCAAACAAAACTGTTTATAGGAGCCGGGCTGAACACTCAGCAGAGGCGCGGTGTGATGAGAGATCGGTCAAAAAATCTGATACCCAACTCGCGCACACGCACACACACATTCACATACACGGGCATCCAGTCACTCAGGCAGAGTAGCTTTGTGGAAGTGTGTTTCGTGGTTGGTTGGCTGCTCGGACACCGAGGGAGGATTGTGAGATGCTTGTGACAGGAGGGGACGGTGGTGTACGACTGCAGCAACTTACTGTGATACCCTAGGGTCGTGCTTATGTGTATGTGTGTGTGTGTGTGTGAGAGAGAGAGAGAGAGAGAGAGAGAGAGAGAGAGAAATTTAAAGAAGCCCCGAGTTTTTCTACTTATTGTTGTGTGTGTGTGTGTGCATTGCCCCTTTCTGTCTGCTACAAGAAAGTGACATTTTTCTAATCTGCCCAGGCCTCGCGAGGATATTGACTTCTTTTCACTGGCTGTCTAAATGCCCTCGGTTACCTTTTAAAGCAAGCAGAGGAAAGCAAGAGAGAGCAAACTGCTTTGAAGTTCATGTAACCGTGCGCACGCTGCTGTTTTATCGAACCCGGCCGATACAGATGACAGATGATAAGCCTCCGACGTACACTGAGAGCATTTCATGTTGTCATGTCGTATCTGGAGTTTTATGCGATCTCTGTGCTTCACGTATTTCTGCATCGTGATACAATCCATCGGCACATGTCTGTGAGATGTTTAAAACAGTCCCTTTTACGTATAAAGGTTTATTTATTAATGACTTTGCTACTCAAAGTTAGCGCGTCTTTTCACAATGCTTCATTTTCGTTTAATTATGTTACGTAGGGATGGAAATCACCAGGGACCTTCTGATACGATGTTATCGCGATACCTAGGTGGCGTTTCGATTTGTATTGCGATTCTGTATTACGATTTTATAAATAATCCAGGCTTCTTTTTTTTTCCGATTTCCGGTAGCGTCTACAGTAACTCGCGTCACACAGGATGCTGTATTGTGTACCAACGTGGGAAAAGTTTAGAGCGCACCACCTGTCGGATTAAAGAGGAACAGTGGCATTTCACCTCAGATGCATTTATATTTGAAATTGATTCTGGAGTCAGCGTAGCAATAGATGAATCGCCATACTAAAGAATTGTGATAAATAACAATAAGTTAAAATACAAATGTTTGGAAATATAATCTACTACTACTCAGAGTAGTACTGCTATCGAAGGTTGAAACAGGTTATGCTATAACAGGAAAGTACCGTTCTGAAGTTGATTCTTTTCCAATAACAGCATGTAAGTGTTGAATTCCTCCAGCAAATTATGACATGGAATTGATTAAAGATTGTTCGTTTCTGGTTATGTTTAAGTTGGGGAACATCCAGAAAACAAGTTAGTCCCTGAAATCACTCACGTTATAGAAGCTATACAGTCTTTCCAAATAAGGCTGTCTTTCATCTCTGCCTTGCAGCTAATAAGAGCAAAAAAAAAAAAATGCAGTTTGTTGTGTTACTACGAAACTAAGAAGCGCAACATTTCCCTGCAAACCTTCCCATGACGGAAACCTTGCACTAACCCTTACAAAGCACAAGTGTAAATGCTCATTTTATAAAAGCTAAAGAAATATCTTTTCTTAGAGTAAACTTTAGAGTTCTTCTTAGAGTAATCAACATTTTTTTTTTTTTTAGTTGTGACTATTAGTAGGTTTAGATCATATCAGTAGAAATCTCTGGAAATGAGCTGTTACTATAGAAACAATACCATATTAGAAAGAAGATATTCATAGTAAAGTGAAGTTCTAGAAAATGAATCAACACCTTCTGATCACAAAGATCCAAGAACTTGTTCTTGTATATTTCAATCTAGTACATATTTTCATACACACACACACACACACACACACACACACACACACACACACACACGCACACACAAGCCTACAGGTGGAGTGCAGTTCTCTCAAAGAGCTGTTCAGCGTTTGGAACAGGAACCTGGAAGGTGGAAACGGAGGCCAGCCAAGACACACATGCACATACACACATACTGTCCGAAAAGTCTCCCACCTTGGCACACACATACACACACTCACATACCCACTTGGAGAAAACGAGCTGTGCATTTCAAAAAGCAGTATCAGAGAGGAAGAAGGCCACAGGAGGCGTCATTCATGGCGCGGCTCTGAAACCCGGCCGTGAACGACCTCCAGCTATTAAACGTTTATTGAGTTGCCAGTTTAGCGTGGAGTCACTTTCTCCAGCATGATCTTTCGAGCTCAGGAAGAGGAAAGAGTTCATTAGAATTTGTGACTCCATGAAGCCTCGGACTAAACATTTCCTCACTTATTTACACTCCGGCTCTATTTATTTTACTTTTTCACTCCCTGCGAATAATAAATCAGCCAGACTACTGTTTGCGTTTAACCCAAACTTGGATTAGAGGCAAACGAAGCCGGAGTCCCGTTTTTAATTAGCGTTAACTGATGAATAAATACCCCAGCCCCCCTCCCCCACCACCATCACTCCCACCACCACTCCAGCGCAAAGCTCATATAAACACAAACTTTGATTTGTAATTTCTTTCAATTTAACTGAGTTGCACCATGTTGACATTGGATGTCTAAAGCGAACGAATCGCTCAAAGCTTATTTAAAAAATTTTTTTGTGTGTACGTTTGCCTCTAAAAATATACAATATCTGACACTTGGGATTTGTATAGTGACATACATTAGAGTAAGAGCGAGAGTAAATAAGGCTGATCCTATATTTTACATTGAGTCTATTATTTAACTTTTTTTTTTTTTTTTAATCTATTCGTTCAGTTTTAAAATAACTGTCCAGCATTTAAAGAGAGAAGACGAGCCAAGGTAAAGCATGCATGGAACATATAAATGGTTTGATACCGAATTAAGTTTTAAAATCTACTTTAACAACACCAAACTAATCTACCATAACTGCAAATATAGAACGATCACTTGAGCATAAGCAGTATGATCCCTTAGCACCGACTGTGCTATTTTCATTTTTCATGCTGTTTAAAATGATATTAGTGTTTAAAATCTACTTCTAATCTTATTTGTCACAGTATGATATGCTCGTGTGAAATGCTGATACGACTGCCCGTGATCTCAGATAGAAAGATCACAATATGATGAAAATATTGCAGTGGAGAATACAAAAGTAACTAAATATAGAATTTTCAACAAAATAAAAAATATCAAAATGTATAATTAAACAAAAAAATTTAATTAATCATTCAGCACACTTTTTTTTTTTTTTACATCATAAACGGACAAACAACGTCAACAGTATGAACAGCAACAGAAAAGTTTACATAATGTAAAGTTTTACATAATTTTAACAACGTCAGTATTTATTTGGTTACGTTATTGTGATTCAACACACTTATTTTAAAATACATATTTTTAAATTCAATTTTGTACATTTGCATTTGAGGTGGTAAAATGTAGCCGTTCCTTATAATCCTACAGGTTGTGCACTGTAAACTATTCACACGTGGGCAGGTGGCACCGCGTCTTGTGTAGTAATGGGCAACTATTTTATTCTATATATTTTTATATATTATATTATATTTTATATATTATATATATAAGTTTGTTTAGAATTCTAACAAAATAAAAAAATATATGATATTGAAGCAGGATATTTGTAAAAAAAAAATCGAGATGCTAACATACAGTAATCGCATTGCAGATCGAATCAGCACCTAGATATCGTATCATGATAATATCGCATCAGATGATCCCTGGTGATTCTCATTCCTACTAACAAGTGTTTTATGTTAAAATCTATATTTTATTCCAAATAAATAGTTCTCTTCTCCATCCTGTGATACATACTTTGAACGGAAAGTAAAAAACAAACATAGGTTCCTTTTTTTTTTTTATCTGTTCACATATTGTAATTATATTTTACATATATATATATATTTTAATTAGGAAGATGTTGAACAGAAGTTCCTGCGTGTTGGTTCACCCATCCGAAGGCCCTGTCAAGCTTGAACCTCTCTCTGAATTCCACACATATTCCACATTCTCTCGTCAGCCCGGGACTTTCTGGACTTTTCCCATGATCCTGCTCTGGTGTGCCAGCTCCTCGTTCTTAGACTCGGCCTGTTTTCCTGTTGCTTTTGTTTGAAACATGACAATCAGCATTACTGTTGGTTGAACATATAAAAAAAAACTTTTTTTTTTTTTTAATCTCAGCTTTATTATTATTATTTTTTCACTCAATGTTTGGAAGGTGTGAGGTCATTTCTATGGCGGTAATTGCAGAAACTGAGGGAATTACAGACATCCCGAGGGCCGTCCTTTTGTGGTGAAAAAAGAAAAAGAAAAAAAAAATGACTTTCACAAACTCCACGAGTTACTGAAATCAATTCAGTCATTCACACGGACACAGAGGCCCGCACTGAGAGCGTGTCATCATAGCATATTCCACAGAGGTCAAAGGTGAAGGGCTGTGCTCCTTATGCCTCGATTGGTCCAGGGTTTAATCTGGGGGTTCTCCAGGATTTGCCAGTGGTTTCATCTTACACGGGTAAATTACACTCAATCACCATAATTGCATCCTACACAGCATGTGCCTTTGTGTGTCAGGCTCTCGAGTAGAGCCCAAGCTGCTGCACTGCTCGATGTGATGTCAGCTTTCCTGAGCTATTTTGTGTCTGTTTTGATTAGAAGGCCTGAAATCCAAGCGTTTGCCCTTTTTTTTTTTTTTTTTAGGTCGCACACTTAAGAACGCGAGCTAGCTTAAGTGCGCCTATAGACATCGCACGTGTGCCTTTTCTAAGTCATACCATGTGGAGGACGTTTGCGCCTACTCGTATTGCTCGCATATGTGTATTAGAAGGCAATTTGAAAAACAGACTCGATAAGCCTCCGCTTTTGCTTTGTGCTGAGCATCTGGTTCAGTCCAATTAGCACAAGGCCATTTACACCCATCTGCATGCCAGCCGAACCATGCGCGATCATAGACTGACTTAAAGGTAGTCCTTTTTTCCCCCCCTTTTTTAAAATGTCATTCGCTCAGAAGAATTGCAAAGAGGGCGATCCTTGGAAAAAATAAAAATGAGTGAATGAGGATGAGGCATTACTAGGTCGCTCAAGGCTGCGAAGCGTACCTGTTAAAAAGAAAGAGAAAGCAGCGTCTGGTAAAATTGCCGTTTTTATTGATACCACGAGCGCTCCTGAATTCACACATCTGATTGGTCAGAAGTTGCCATCACTTCATATGGGGATTTTTTTTTTGCTTATTTAAAGGTCCCATATTTTACTATTTCTTTAACAAGTTAACACAAGTCTCAGAGCTCTCGTGTGTGTTAATGTTCCAGCTGTTTATATAAATAACACATTGTTTCATGCATCAAACTCACTTTATTTCATTCCTCCTTCAAATGAGCCATTTCATCGTCTATATAAACAAGCTGCTACTAAGCCTTTTTTACTTAAATGAGGTCACAGTAGGGGGAAATCTTAGCTTGTTTAAGACAATTAGACGATACAAAGAACAATACAAAAGCAGGGAATGTGTTTTAATTTTTTTCACCCCTCATGTATAGATAAACTGGAGTCAAATCTGAATAAGTGCCCTTTAACATTTATGGAAGGAGTCTCCAGTGTCAGCTTTCTGGTTTCTAGGGAAGGTGAGATTTATTACTTTTTTTACATATTAATTTTGAAAAAGAAAACGAAAAGGGAGCCTAGTGAGCGAGCAACTCTTACAGTAACAGCTGTCTTGTAGTAAGTGATAACAGGAGGAAGTTTGTTTTCCGAGCGTTAAACTGACCTTTAATGCAGAATTCACTTTGTCATTTTTCTTATGTAACAAAAAATATGAGAAAAAAGCAACTGCTTTGTGTGTTTTTTTTTTTGTGTTATTCACGGTCTAAACAAGCCAGTTAGATTGTTTTCCTGTTGTGATCTCATATGAGAAGATGTCCTGCCCTGGCTTGTTGCTCTGCTCTGCTGTACACTGTGGCTCAAACACATAGACAATTAAACCAAATATAAAGGAATAGTAAAAAAAAAAAAAACTGGACTTTAATTGTAATGATGAATGATGAAAAGTAGAATATGACATTCTTAAATGCCATTATTAAAAAAAAAAATTTTTGGCAAATTGCTGTGTTATTATCAACTGAAAGCAAAAAAAAAAAGCATGCTGGAAAACGAGTGCAGACTTTGAAAGCTGAGAGCTGTCTTAAGTTTAAGCCCGTCCCTTTTTTGGAGACCTGTTTCTTTATGACTCTTCTGGCACCTGCACAATTTATTTCAGCATTTTGGAAATCTAAACAGACTCAAAACGCCTCCAGATGTTGCCAGCTGTGTGCTGCGTTACCACAAAATACTGGGCAAAGGAGTGTGTGTGTGTGTGTGTGTGTGTGTGTGTGTGTGTGTGTGTGTGTGTGTGTGTGTGTGAGATAGAGCGTGTATGGATAAAAGGATCGGAGCAGCTTGCGAGCGTCTGTCTTGCCTTTTATTGTTCGCGGCACAGACTGATTTTACATTCGTGTCGGAAGAGATCCTTGGCGGAGAGATCAAGCGGGATCGTCGTGTCATCATCTGGGATGCAGAAAACAAACACACGCATTACTGTAAACTCAGAAAGAGATGCGGCAGAACGCAATTAAGAGGCGCTACGTAGGAGAATAACAATGTGACAGGCCGTTCTGTGAAAGACTTTGACCTAAGAAACCTCCCATTACAACGCCGACAACCAGCATCAAACAGGAGCGAGGTGTTGAGGAAAATGTTAATTGGTTGACACCGGAGAGGAACGCCTCCATAGGAGGAAGGAAAAAAAAAAAGGGCGACAATGACAGCGGACCTCAGTGATACCCCGTCTCGCCACGACTGCAAACTCTGTCGCTTGTTATTTTATTTAGCCCAATTACGACCGCCGGGCTCTTCGTTCCAGACCCACTAATAATCGATTAGTATTAAGGAGCCGTGTAGCTTCACCTTAGAGATGAATCTTTTGAAATAAATAGGACGGCTCGAATTGAGGCGACAGGCGTAAGAAGGGTTTTAATTGTTGGCGCTGTCTGAACGTTGGTCTGAGATTGGACGGTTAACCTAGAGGAAATGTGGTCAGGTGGTTTAATAGAGAGAGTTGGCGCTACCTACACCCCCTTTTCCAACCTCTGGGAGTAATTAAAGAAAAATAGTCTATTAGAAGTGGGTGGTCTCAGTCAGGTCCTGTTCGAATACACTGGCTTTATTATTCGGGGTTTGTTTCCTGAATGGAAGTAATTCCGTGCAATCTTGAAATATTAATAATGGTAATAAGTGCAGGAAATAAATGACCTTAATGGCCATGTTGGGAATTAAATAATAGTTTTTATTATTTACAACCGTGATTGTTTTTGGAATAAACCCATTCTCACCGGTTGAGCCTGTTTCTCACGATAGCCAATAGCAATAAAGTGCAGATTAGCGAATTTGTCGTTGACGTAAATCTATTAAAAACCTGATTACGGCACAAAAACAATGTCATTTTACTTCGTCACGTACTGTACATTTTATGCCATAGCCAGACACTGCTGATCGTTTAAGAACTGATTCATGTAGTGGTGACACCATTTTTGTTTTTCCAGTTTTTGAATAGGTTTGGATTAAACATATAGATGCCTTCTGTGTTCAGGCGTGAAATATCAGCTAATCGCTCTTTAGATTCACACTGTGTAAAAGAAAAAAATAAAAACAAAGCCTTGTTAGGAAATAACCCACCCCTCATCTTTTTGTTCCGTGCGAGCACATTCATGCAACTATTAATCATGACCCTGTAGGTGACACCAATTTAGCTGCGTGACAGTTTTTGTTAGTCCGCTGAGGCCCAGAAAACTCATATGGAATCCATTTGCGAGAGAGGTATGTATTTTCCAAATAGCATCACAGGGCCACTTCTCTCAGTCTCTCTTTCTTTCTTTCCCTCTCCATTCCTCTCTTTCTCTGTGCCCTCTTTGTTGCATGATTTGTGGTCAGGTAAAGTCATCAGGAGCCTCAGATCTGAGAGCCTGCATTCTCCAGGCAGTTGGAGATTCGCTTTCACAACACTCTTTAGATACGAAGCGTAGTGGAACGAGCGTCCACAAAGGCCTCGGTAAAATCCAGCACTTAATCCCCTTGTGATCATTACACTGTCATGATGTAACAGGTCCTTCTTTTTTTTTTTTTTTTAAGTTTTCAAGGCGAACATGCACTGGCGAGACATAAAAAAAAAAAAAAGGGACGTGTGGGGGTGGATTTAAAACATAAAGCCATGAAGCTGCTGTGGAGAAGAAGAAAAAAAAAAAGAGAGAGAGAGAGAATAGATGTGCAAGAGAAGTGTAAGAAAGAAACAGAGGTGCCTGAGACAAAAGCAGCATTGTATCATTTAAACGACTTTGACTCTGAAAACGTCTCAACCTTCTCCAGAGGCCCGGCGCCATAAAGCAGGGAGACGGAGCTTGGCAGGAGCTCGGCCAGGCATTTCCAGGAAAGACAAGATGTAAAAATCAATTTGCTGTGAAAAAGGTAAACAATCGGAAATGAGAAATATGCACGATTTTTTTTCACCTCCCCGCACACTCCTATGTTTTTTTGGAAAGTTAAAAGAGACGGATGCGAGCTGACATCAAGAGGCGCAGGCATCAGTGAAAGGTGTCGGACGCCTCCCTGCACTGAAACATCCAGCCTGTCTGCTAAGCTGTTTTTAAAACTCAAGAATGCTGATCATTTCTTTTTTTCTTTTACTGTGGGGGTGGGATGATACGGACCGCAGGTGTGTGCTAACTTTATAGTCACTGAAAAAAAAAAAAGAATACTACACCATGTTTATCCTTGCCACTTCTGCTGTGAGTGAATTAAACGGGTTTAATGGATTTTTGGAGAATGTGAAGCCAGTAAAAAGGACATTTTCACTCCTTTGCTGCTGTTGCAGTCACTCTAGTGACTTAAGTTTCCTAAAAAGGTTATGAAGGTTGTGGGCCAGTGGCTTTTTTGGTTTTTAATTAATTGTATTCCAACCACATGTTCAAATTTGCACCAGTTTCTCAGCTGAACTTTAGTTCATTGCCAAGGAACATGCACTTTCCCCCTTTAACGTTCCAATGCTTTTGGGGAAGTTTTGTATTTATGCAAATATAATGTGCAATAAGGAAATCTGAGAAAAGGTGGAAATCTTGTGGTTTTACAAATCTTGTGTACAACCTACATCCTGGGCCGAGCGCTCGGCTTGCCCGGCTGGCTCTCGGCTTAGGGAAGGTTACTCTTCTCACCCTAGCCGTGTTATGATTGTAGCTTGGATTCAGCTTCCTTGGATTTAGTCATGCATGACCTCCAATTAAAACCAAAAGAAGTAAAATACCAACAAAAAAAAAAAGACGGCATTTTTTTTTTATGTTCTTGACAAAAAAAACGATATGGTACAAGCCTTAACTACAGAGCACATGCGTAATTACGGAGGATTTAATGGCAACGCTTTTGTGTAGTTTTTTTTTTTTTTTTAACACATTTTCAATGAAATCGTTTGTGTTTAAGGTGCTCGACTTGGAGTGCTCAGTGTTTTCACGTTGACCTCTAAACCTAGGATCCGAGCAACTTTAAACAAGCAAGTTTAAATTTCATTCAAATCCTTTAACCTTGAACGAAGATGTCTGAAAAGGGTTGGTACGTCGCGTTTTTCTCTTTCTTTTCTTTTCTTTACTTTTTCTTTTACCTCCTAGATTTCTTGACTTGGGAAAAATCTCTTTTTTTTATGACATCTTGTTTAGAAAAAAAAAAAAACTTACAGAGCTTGAGAAACTCCTTAGAAAAATAAAGTAGTTGAAGGTTTTCCAGAACATAATTAGCCTGATTTTAGCCTCCAGATATTTTCATTCTCTCTCTCTCTCTCTCTCTCTCTCTCTCTCTTTCACACTCTCAGACGGTGTGACTCGGGTGTTTGAATAAAGTTTGAATTTGATACAAATTCAATTGTAACCTCACCATAACCTTAACCGTTCCCGTCCCATGCATGCTGAATGATGTAAATTTATATGAATTTGAAACGCCTTGGTGGTAAGCCGTATTATAGCTGTTAATTGTCACTACGTGTGTTATCCCTCGCCGCTGCAAATTTTCCCCGACTCGTCCCGCAAAACAAATCAGTTACTGAGCGAAAGATCAGAAATAGGAGAAGCTAAAAAAGACGCAGCTCCATCTGCAAATTTAATGCACAGTGCGTTTTATTGTACTCTCTCTCTCTCTCTCTCTCTCTCTCTTTCTGTCTTCGTGCACCCCCCGCTGCTTTTCTCTTTCAGAGGCGACTTTGTGAATCGGGCCAAAAGCTGGCGCAGACAAACAGGTGGGGGCCATCTTGCTCATTCATGTGCTGTGCGTCTGCTTCCCCCAGTAATGAATCAGGAGCTACAGTGTGGCTCGAAACCAAATTCTCTAATAACACAAAAATGTCCCGCTTTTGACTCCAGAGCCGATTTTCCACTTGAGTCGCAGATTCCGAGGGTTTCCTGCCTTTGGGTCTTCATCCCTTATTTTTTTTTCCCTTTCTCTCTCTCTTTCTCTCTCTCTCTCTCTCTCTCTCGCTCTTTCTCTTAATCTCTTTCTCTCTCACTCTCTCTAAATGCATCAAGGCTAAAAGGTTTTTTTTTTTTAATTTTTTAATATATATATATATATTCTTTCTCACTCATGTCATGTTCAGGCCCTGAGCATTAAAATCTCAACACCCCTTTCACACGCCGATGATAATTACAGCACGCTTTCTCATTATCAGGAATTCGAAACCCCAATTCCTGTTGTCTCTCTCTTTTTAAAAAAAATTTATTTTATTTTACTATTTTACCATTTTGCAAATGTTTTCTTTTTAGACAGATTGATGGCGGGAGTAAAAAAAAAAAATTATAATAATATAATAAATAAAAAATTCAAGACTCTAGGAAGGTCAAAAAAAGTCAGTGTTTAGATTCGTAATTTCGTTCGTGATCTGGCGTCTGGGTAAGGAGGCGTATCGAGGTTATTGGCGGCGTACTCGAGTTTAAAACTAGGCTATGAAACAAGACAGAAGTTTCAAATGTGCATTCAAATACTTTAACCTTGAAATCTCCCCTCGCAAATGTGGCAGTACTTTTTTTTTCTTTTTTTTTTTCTCCTCCATCTTTTGAATGTTTGAGTGTTTGATAGTTTGAGGTCTATAGCAGAAACCGCTGGGGAATTAATGTCATTCATATGCCCTGCGGAAATTACTTTTGAAATGCATATAATCTAAAACATGCAAATGAGGCTGACTTTATGCACCCTGTTTAATATGAATTATCATTTTCTGAATACCTATTATTACTGCGTACATTTCTCCAATTATGTTGTTCTTTTTTTTTTTTTTGTCACTTAGGAGCAGTGGCACACACGCGCACACATATACACACACACACACACACACAGAGACACGGATGTGCGCAGAAGTATGACACCCTCCCATTGAGACAGACAGAAAGATGATAGAGAGAGAGTGTGTGTGTGTGTGTGTGTGTGTGTGTGTGAGAGAGAGAGAGAGACCATGTGGCTCGGTGTGCATTTCTTCTGGAATGATCTCTCAATGTTTTAATAATGAGTAATAAGTCTGATAATGACACAAAGCATCTGCTTATGCTCTGCAGCAGCATGAGAGGGGAAAAAATAGTAAGAGTAACCTGCCAGGATGAAAGGTGAAAGTTCAAACTTTAAAAAATTCAGACTTCCATCCAAGTAGCTTCTAAATAAAATTCATGTAGGAATGAAAGTAAAAAATAATCAACTGAAATATTTAGATAGGTTTGTAGGTTTAACATGGAGCATGTACCAGTTTTTTCCCTCTTTGCTCTTCAATTTCGACCCTTCCTGACAAAGCCCAGAGCCGAGCAATTAGCGTTTTTGTCTTTGTTAAAGGTTACCCCTCCTGCACTTTTGCCCCACCAAATTGAATTGAAGGCATCCTTTTCTTTCTTTCTTTCTTTCTTTCTTTCCTTTTTCTCCTCCTCTCCCCTCTCTTCCAAATGAATTACCTTCTTAATTTATTTATATTACGCCATGAATTATTCTATTAATATGAGTATGATGCAAATTAGTAACGTTTCCTCCCTTGTTCATTGTGCTGATATTAATTTGCATTCAAGTCCTGAGCTAATTTAGAAAACAGACATTTTTTATTGTAATCAGGCGTGCGTCTGAAAGAAGTAATATTCTAGCTTTCATTTTTATGATGTCGGTTTTAAAAAATTGAAAAGTAGAAAGCTGATGGCGTTAGCTGACAAAAAGACAGTGTGTGCGTGTGTATATGTGTGTGTGGGTGGTGGGGGGGGGATGGGGGGGATGTGTTTAGGTGCATTGGAACAAGTTCAAGAGTAGTAAAATTAAATTAATTTGAAAAAGTGGAGACGCTATCATTTCCCGCTATTTCTCCTCCAAACCTCTTGTTTTTATTAGGTAGTTATTAAATTTTATTTGATTAAAGCCACTTTGATCCAATCAATTAATTAACTCGGAAATGCAACGTGCCCGTCTTGGAAAGTGATTTATAATTATTTATTCTTTTTTATTTTTTTATCATATCTACATACTTTTTGAAGCAAATTCATTCGGTTGTAAACGTCTGCCGGTTGTGGAAATATGTAATTATATTATATAATACGCCAGTCCTCAATCAGCTATTGGTTTGTTTAACTTTTAGAAAACACGACCAAATAAATGCCGTATGGTGAAAATGTCTCGAGCCACCTCTCATTTCTTCGCATTTTTCTTTCAAGAGCCAGACGTTCTTGTATTTCTTTACTGTAGTCTTGAAGAATAGTTCTCCAGGCTTCCTGGATTTTTTTTTTTTTTTGCGTTCTCGTTTCGAGTCCTTATGTGTTCAGCCACAACTTCAGGCATGAACCGGTGAGAAACAGGTGCAGGTGACGAGAGACGATCGGGCGTCTGGTGATGTTGAGTGCTGAGTGGTCGAAACAGTCAAGAAGGGAAACGAGGTTGCTGCTGAGGTTGTTACATAAACAGACAGTTACAAAATTGTCGGCACTTTCGCAGTAAAATGTTTGTTCCCATTTATTTCATTTAATCTACAGTACATCAGTTAAGTGAATTTAATATGAAGAATTGAGTGGCAGTTTGAAAATATGTTTTGGAGAAAAAATAAGAACGAAAAAAAAAAAAACGTTGCCTGCACTAAGAAAAAATAACTTTTTTCCTTGTTTAAGCCACACCCACTTTAGGTTTCTACTGTGTAGTAGAAAATCATCTGTCTGTCCAATCACAACGCAATGACTTAATCACTTGCTTTCTGCGTTTCACTAATTATTACCGCGTACAATATAAGAAGCGCATTACAGCGGTTAAACCGAGCTTGATTTCGATCCATCAATATATTCATGTTTGTTAACATATTATTAATACATCATGGAACGTTTGCTTCTTAAAGATCACCTGTGTCCCTCTATCCCCACCTTGTCTCTGTCTTGCTATAATCCCAGGTCCAACTTTTTTTGGTTTTGTTTTTAAATCGTGGCACGACCTGTGCCTCATAAAGCATGAACTTAAAGCATGAACGGAAGCCAGCAAATCGTCTACGCTGAATATGACTTGCGTGTCAGTTCCTTTGCCCCGTCTTTGACCTTTTAAACCGTTCCAGGATGTCAGGAACAAGATTCCACAAGTACGTATGGACTTGAGCGTGCTACAGACCGGACGCCGGATTGATAAATGCGATCCGATAAATGCGATGTCTGTGAGTGCCCTGCTCCTGTTCCAAATATTTGCCAGGATCTCCACGTGTCTGATGGAGACGAAGCCTCATATAGCGATCTCCACTCTCTTAAACGTCAAGGGCGGCCTGGAAAATCACTTACAACAGGTTAGAAAAGAGGACAAAAAAACACAAAAAAAAAAAGGGTGGTGATGGTGGTAGAGCGCATGTTTACTGTAGTGGTTTGCGCACATTCACACTCACACACTCCCGCTTTGAAACGATCTCATCAGACCGGAATGTCTGCAGTGTTTACCTATCTCGCCGGAGCCCACCTGATTGAAGGGCTAATCTTTATGGGCTCCACAAACAGGACTTTGCCTTTTCCGTTTCACGACTGTATATGGCCAAATACGCATGGCGAGAGCACCATATGGTACACGCAACCACTTATTTTCTTTTCCTTTCAGTACTGTTTTTTTATTGGAGGCAGATTCCTCTCCTTTCATGGTTGCCCTCCTTTCTTATACTCAGTGTGAATCTTCTTCTTCTTCTTCTTTTTTTTTAGCCGCCACTCTGGAACGTCCTTGATAATTGAATTGTCCTTTACACACTTCAAATGGTTATTGTGACGGTCGGCAATTAAGCTTTTTCCTCTGAAGACTTGGCAGATATATGTAAGAGCGCAAAATCACGGGATACGACCTGGCACGGGTTCAACAGGAGACCGATCCTTCCTGGAGAAAGTAGGGCGCTAGTTTTTAACCTAGACACGCTATTACCATGAGATCAAAGTTGTATCATCAGCATTATGAATATAGATGGTTTTGTTCATTTTCTCGTTCCCTTTTATTCCCTCTTTTCGTCTCGCTCTACGTGTTAAGAAAATGAATAGGTTGTCTTTGGACACGGGGCGATCTCTCTCTTTCTGTATCTCTCTCTCTCTCCCCCTCCCCACCCACCTGCGCATTGAAGTTGAAGTAATGCACGGTTGCCAGTACAGCAAAATTAGTGAAAAACCATCAAGATCCGTTCCCAGCGTTTGCTCTCGATGGACTTGAAATCACACAGCGTTCTCGAACATGCTGGGTCAGTGAGGAGGAGAACGAGTCTGGTAATTCCTCTTTGAAGCAGAGCACAGAGCAGAAGAAGGGATCAAGTGCAGCTTACATCTACGCGTTTTGTGTACTAATGAGTCTCACCTGCGTATCTTGGACCAGCTCCAGGCGATCACAAGAGAGAAAAGCTCATGACAACACGCACTCTCAAACACGAGACCTACGTATAAGAACATCTTGTAGAATGTGTGAAACAATATTCCCCAATGATGTACATCTACAAAGCACTCGAGATGTCCTTCCCCCTTCAGTCATGTCTGAAAATTCCACGGGTGCATTCAAATCCTTGTTTCTTTGAGCAAGTGCCCAGACAAAAGGGCCCTCCATGCTGGAGATGCAGAATATTGGTCTTTTTTTTTTTTTTTTAATGCCACGAGTGCTTCAAGTGAGTGGCCAGAGGGACAGCGGATGAATGCAGAGTGGAACAAGACGGAGAAAGATGGCCGCCTTGTTAAAAAACGAGAGAGAGAGAAATAGAGAGAGAGAGAGACAGCGAGAGAATCGCATGAGTGCTTGGCTAAGCGGTCTTCAAACGCTGAGCTTTCCTTTACTGTCAGGACATTCCTGAGAGGCTGATCACTAATGAGAGCTGGGTGGCTGAAGCGCTTTGATGCCACTGAGGGAAGAGTAAGGTGAAGTCTACTAGGAGACACTAGGAGTTTAAAGTAGCTCTCTATCGCAACCTCAGTGCCCTTATCTTACTCTCTTTCATTTATTTCTTCTCTTCTGTGATGTACATTTCTGCACAGCAGGCTGTGATGCACTGAGTGTTCTGGTGCTTTTCTATCATAGCCAGCATTAATTTTTCCAGCAACTTGTGTTGGCTTTTCTATGGGATCGGGTCGGACAGGTTGAACAGGCTAGTCTCTGTGTGCATGGAGTTTGCATGTTCTCCCCGTGCTTGGTGGGTTTCCTCCGGGTACTTCGGTTTCCTCCCACATTCCAAAGACATGTAGGTTAGGTTATTTGGTGTTCCCAAATTGCCCGTAGTGTGTGAATGAGTGAGTGTATGTGTGTGTCTGTGACCTGCGATGGATTGGCACCCTGTCCAGGGTGTACCCTGCCTTGTGCCCTAAGTCTCTTGGGATAGGCTCCAGGCTCCCGTGACCCTGAATACAGGATTAAGCGGTAATGATGATGAGCGAGTGAGTGAGATCTGTTGTTTTCAATCATGTACATTGTCAGTTTGGATTTGACATAAGGCCTAAGGGTCACTTAGGCCTTATGTCAAATCCAAACTTTTTTTTTTTTCAGCTTCCTTCAGCACTTAAAACTTTTTCTGCTGTGTTTCCATTTCCACCAAAGCAACAGCCACTTAAAAACCTAAATCAGTCCGATTACAACAAGCGACTTACTCTGAGCAAAAGTTCAAACTTGTCATTATAGTAAAACAATCAACCTGAAGCAAGTTGATTATTTTTGCAGTGTACTTTGTTCCTCTTATACCACAGCATTGTACAACGTCAACAGTTTAATAAAAAACAAATTATGCTTCACTTATTGGTTTATGTAATGCTTTAGGATGATAATTGTCCTGTTATCATTTTCGCTAGAGCAGCTGAGTACAGTCCCCTCATCAGCAACATTTTTTATTGCCACATAAAATGCGTCATGTTGAGTGATCAAGGGGCCTTAATGTAGGTAGTCAGTGAAACAGTGGTATAGTCTTCAGTGGAAACATATTGGAGACTTGGTTTCCCATATCTCTTTTTCATAGTTGAAAAAAAAAAGAAGCAGTAGCATGATAAAACAGCTTTTTTTTGGTAGTACATGACATAGGGTCTTTGGCTGACAACAAGACGCACACACGGTCATGTCTAACCTTGTTGGTGATCAACCACTGGAGGAAGTGCTCTCAGATCCACTCAGAGCTCGATCACTCTCTCCCTCTTTCTCTCTCTCGCTTTCTCTCTCACTCACAGAGACATGCATACACACATGCAAGGACACATCTGCCCTCTGCCCCTTGGCCCCATGGCCCAGCTGTGAGGGTTGCTAACACAAATACACCCTATCCTTCCGTACTTTTTGGGTGTTTGTATCTCCAGGGCAGTTCTTCCTGTTCAGGCAAATAAATAAACAAGATTAACACAACTCCCTGTACCACCCAGTTATTTCTTTTTTGTCAGCATTTTTTTTTTTTTTTTTTGTAATATCCTGAATGAGCCTATTTACTAGATCTTAAAAACGTAACATTTAAAGCCAGCTTTAGACAGCCGCTGAGCAGAATGAAATGTGTACTTGATTTTTTTTTTTCCTCTTGGCAAAAAAAAATCAAAAGGGTGCCAGTACAGCTTAGAGTATTAATTCAGCTTCCACTTCAGCCTCTTTTAAGAATTCCCTCAAGCTAGGTCTCTTCAGTGTTGACCGAATCCTCTCCCTCACTAAATAAGATGCTAACGGCGGCCAGAGGGGGGGGAGCGACAGGGAAAGATCCGAGTGTAGGGCACTACTTGGTGGAACCGATATCGCATAGGTAGCCCGGGGGCAAACGGGAGATGTGTTAGCGCAGCCGAGGCCGTCTCTCCCAATCATGTCAGCTTTGTGTTTGTTTTATTAATAAGTCGCGTTTCTGCAGGCTGACGCAAGGCTGTCGAAACAGGCGTTTGGGGAATTGTGCAAATAAACCTGCATAAAGCTTTTTCACACCATGAGTTATAAGCGTGGTAACAAAAAAAAAAAAAAAGTAAAAAACAAAGTAAAGCTACAGGTGCTAAAAGGACGTAGTGAACATTTCAGATAAATGTGGTGGGGTGGGTGGAATGTACAACGTAAAGTATGCACTAAAAATACTTAAATCTAATGGAATTAGCAAGATCTTCACTAGCATACAAGATGAAAACTGGTCCATTTTTTAAATTATTGTTTCTTGGTTCCAGAGGGATTTAGCCCCAGATTCATGTCAAACTAATGAGAGATGCAGGTGAGCTTTATTAGTCCTTCAGTCTGTCCAACTTTACTCACATCTCATCTGAATGCTTAGCTCAAGGAGATATCCTTCAAAGCTTTAAATTTCATGCTAATGCCATCATGCTAGTCGTCTTGTGGGTTAGTCAAGGAAAGTCGACAGAGGAACTTCTTCATATACGGTAGCTGCATTACAATGTCTAACCTGTATCTCTTGCGCTTTGCTTTTTAGGATCTTCTAATCAATCTTTTGTTGGTCGATTCCTTAAATGACTCAGTTCTCAATTCAGAACCCGTTCTCACTTTTCTAATTATTTAGGTAAGCATCCGCGTCTTAAAGGTCCCATATCTTACTATTCCTTTAACACGTTAACTACTGTAGGTCCCCAAGGTGGGAGCGCCCCAAAATTGTTCGTCTGTTAGAAGAGAATCATCCGAATGTCAAAAAATTACTACAAAATACATTTTTGCACAATAGGTACATAGACTGCTTAAATCTTCAGAGAAGTATTTGCAAAATTCTTTAATTTTATGAGAGTATCGCTTCTTCCACTTTTTTTTTTTTTTAGTTGCGGTTGCACTGAATTGGCAGAAATAAAGGCTTTCGCCTTGCATCAGGCATTAAACAATCAGCAACACAAGCGACACAGTATTTAAATGTTCATTAAATACTTTTGGTAGTTTTTAGTACTTTTAAGACCTGTAAGAAATACAGCTGCTTGAGACAAATTGGACAGTAAATGCTTTGTGGTCTTGAATGAAACCGAAAACCGCAATCCCCAAAAAGAGAATTGAATCAACAGTCTACATATGATTCATTTCATGACATGTCAGTCGAAAATAACTGACATTGTAAGTGCGTCAGCACAGCAATCTCCTCCTGTGACATCAGGGAAGCACACAAGAAGAGAATATACCAACAAACAACGACAAAGTAGCACAAAAGTCACTGAACAAATCAAACACATTTAAAGTGTATTAAAATGCATAAAATACGGAAACAGCTAGTCTTAATGACAGCTGATATAGTTGTTGTGTATGAGATCATATTTTATCCTTTGAAACAGTTCATTTATATATATATATATATATATATATATATATATATATAATATATATATATATAAAGAAACTAAGGATTATTTCATCCTGGTTGGTTTTTCTTGGTGGTACAAAATATTGTAACAGGAAACTATTTGAGTCGTGGTCTTGATGAATACTTTCCACCTCTAGACCGTAGAAGGCAAAACAGAGAAAGCGGAAAGAATGAAAGTGCGTGCGGAAGAAAAAAAAAGTGGAACACAAAAAGACGGCGTGGAAAACGGACAACCGGGCTGTATTTCATTTTCATAAAAATGGTCAAACTTGTCATCATGACTATGGGATGGTTTTTTATTTCTTTCTTAAAAGTTGGAGATGTTCTTCGGAGTTAAGCAAAGCAGCAGAGTTTGTAGCCGAAATTGCAAATTCAAACCAGTCTTTCAGTGTTGCGTTGTGAGTTACAGCATGCAGTGGCTGTCGTTTTAACATGTCTCTTTTTTGCTTAAATATATAAATAGTTCAGTTTTATGGAAATTCTTTGACGTTTAACTTGCCTTTGCATCGCAAATCGGGGAAGAAGAAAAAAAAAAAACGTGTGCAAATTCAGATTTGTAATGATTATTTTACTGGGATGGATAGTTCCCTTGAGGAGTTGATGTACTGCGTTTTCATTTGAGTCAGTTTGATTTGTACACGATTCCTTTGTTCTGTCATTCTGGAAGGCTAGACGTTTGCGGCGGTGGTCTTCTGGAGCAGGACCGGATTTGAAATCTTGGCTCAGCTCGCAAATCCAAAGCTAGATCCTCGAGGAGATCGCAGTCAGCTGTGAAGACGTACAGTACCAGTCAAAAGTTTGAGAAAATTTATCGATTAAAACTTCGTCCAGGTCAGCGAAGATTGCGGATAAGACGTTGAAATTTTGAGGTATTAAGTTTTAATCTTTTATCACATGCACTTTGTTTTTCCTTCTTCTCAGTGAAGACTGTTGCACGAAGCAGGAAAAAAAGGATCAGGGGGGAAAATGGTCATGCTCTATACTATTGCCTCTTTATCTAGCGTGGAGGAAATGGCTAACTTGGGAATTTGTTAAGGGCTTGAAGTGACGTCCCACCTGAGAGAGAAGGAAAGAGAGAGAGAGATGGATATTTTCGATGCCTGGGCGTCTGCTGGCAGCAAATAGGAAAAGCAAACATTTCATTCTGGGAAGAGCAACATTTAAAAATGAATGCTACAAAATTGTGGTTTGTTTCATAATTTCCTGAGCTTGTTTTTTTTTTTTTTTTCCCCCTGTGATACTTCTCTAAAATGCAATGTGTGTCTAAAAAAAGAAAATAAAAATCTGTACAGCTGTTACTTTTATTTTTTCCCCCCTGCAGTTGTGCACTTTTTAGAACCAGAACTTAGACCAGGTATTTATTCCCCAGTCACTCCTTCGCCTTAGCAACTCCCAGTATCAGCAATATAAACAGGCGGCTTTTACCAGGCGGTTAGGAGCGCTTTCAGGATTGCTCACTACAGCCGGCGTACTTGCAGAAACAGGATAGAGAATGAATCATGGGCCCCTCCACCCTTTCGCATAAGTGCCAAAGAAAATCTGCTGATAGGAGAAGTTTTGAAAAAAAAAGAAAAAAAAGAAAGAAAGAAAAAGAGTTTGAAATTAAAACGCTCACAGTGCGTGGACAAATGTGTTACATTACCACAGAAAGACTCACTTTTTTTTTTTTACTCACAGCAACCTGATTGATTTTGACTCCCCGAAGCAAAGGCAAGTTCAGTCCTATTTTCCGTCCAATTAAAAGGCAAATGTACATTTTTATTTGCTCAGTTTTTCCCCCCCAAGCCTTGCAAACGCATTCTTTATCTTTTAGATCTGAAAAGTATGCCCACTCCCCCCACCCTTACCCCCCTCCTCGATTTCGCTCGCTCTTTTCCTTCTTTCCTCCTGTGCTTTACACCCCTGGGAGGAGGAATGCATCTTTCAATATTCTTCAAGGTCAAAGTTCAGCTGGAAGAAGAGGGGAAGGCTCTAACGAGACCCGGCAAGCCTCGGCACCGGCTGAGGCTGCCAAAAACAATTACAAGACTCGGCAAAACCGCCATCTCACACTTGTAATCAGGGGTTCACAACTGCTGATTTATTGGCCTGCCCTTTTTTTTTTTTTTCACAACCTCCCATTATGGCTGCGATCTCTACCCATTACTGAATATGACAAGGCTTCCTTGCATGCTTACACCTCTGACTGCCTGCCTGATCTGACACATCGGGCCCTGTGTACTTTTGCCAGGTTTCTTGAAGAGGGAAGCTCTGCTTTATTACACTCTATGAATTACAATTTAGCGGCACTGAAGTTCCCGCATGACGGCATTGGTGGTGAAGTGGGAATATGAAGGTAGGAAGAGGCTAGAGCAAGCAGAACGCCAAGAGAAGAGAGCAACGATGTGAAGAGGTGGCCGTTTATCAGCTGTGTTAAACTTCTGGATAATTTTCAGCGGTTTTTAGATTGGTTTTAGAAAGTACCACAACTTCAAATATGACCCTTCTTCCAACCCTGCCATTACAGACATGACCAGCTATTGTTAGGGAGTGTTTTTTTTTTCTTCCATTTTGCCTCGAGTGGATGGCTTGCAATCAGGAATATGAATGACTGTCGACATGAAATTTACTTAAATACTCGAAAATTTGATGCAGCTACATATCACAATAATAGAATAAAAAAATAAAAAAATAAATCGAGTTTTAAATGACTGGAACTGAGTGATTTTCAGCTTGATTGGCCACAACCGATCCCGATTCTTTGCCAAACGTCCGAGTGGAGCAACTTACATAGATATATAGAAACTTGTTTTTATGGTAACACATTTTCAAAAGTTATGTGTGCATGTTGAAAACGTGAAACATACTCATTAAACCAGCCTCAAAACAGCATGTGCACTACTTATTCTTGAAAAACGTGTTAGAAGCGGCATGTACGCCCATGCTAACAGCTCTGGAGCTCAAGACTTTAGAGGAATTCGTGGTGGTAAATGTTGCGATTTTTTATAATCATTCAGGCAAGACAATCTAAACTATTCACACGTGGTCATATCGTGTGGTTGGAGTGAATAATTGGCTAAGTTTCTGTGGCGAATTACAGAGATATGTCCTGCTCAGTAAATATGTAGCTTTTTGTTTTAACTTGTTTAAAGGTACATGTTAAACTTTTATGTATTTGAAGTTATTTTGCATTGTGTAAATGCTGCGCTTGGTTTTAAATGAAAAAACTAATACTATAATGAATGAGCTACTTTTAATTCCTTATCTTCAATTCAGTGGTGAAGCTATTGAATAAAGTTAAGGTATAAAACCTATGCTGTGACAGCTATCGAATTGGGAATTTTGTATTAAAATTGTATTAATAGTAATCGAATTGGCAACTCGGTATTGTGATAAAATCGTATCGGGTGATTCCCACCCCCAGTCGCAACACTTCCTCCAAAAATCGTAGCATTTGAAATGGTAAAATGCTGGCCTTCCTCTAGTATAATCCTACAATTGGCATCCTCTAAACTGTTCAGACGTTGGCAGGCAGCACAGCATCCTTTTTATATTGTATCATGATATTTGAAAAATCGCAATACAAATCGAATCGGCACGTAGGTATCGTGATAATATGGTATCGGCTTGTCCGTGGTGATTCCCATCCGTATTAAATACACAGAGTGGGAGCATTCTCACATTTCAAGATTTATTAGGCATTAATCCAATAACATATCCATCTTAAAGCTGAAATGTTAACAGAAAACTTTAGCTTTTTTAGTCATTTTTAGTAGATGAATGAATTCACGATTAGTCCAACTTAACCTGAAACCAACATGTTCTAGTGCGCGGCAGATGCAAGCATCTTCACCCTTAAATGCGGACACTGGATCATAACATGTTAATCATAACAGGATATTGTTTTATTCATTCCATTTATATTCTTCCTATTTTTTTTCCCCATGATTTCCCATGAAAAGAAATGCCCGCTGTCTTTCTGTCCGTCGTTGCTTTACGGCTTGTCTCCGAGGTTTATCCAAAGTCAAATCGCCCTCATATTGGTTCGCGGGTCTCTATAGCTCCGGATACGCCAGCATCCCTTTCAGTCATGCCAGCTAAGCATGAACGCTTCATTTGCGCTCTGTTAGCAGCCAAACTTTCACCAGGTGGCTTTGAATGACATGCTTTATGAACCTTGCGTCGTGATTAAAGTTCTGAAATCTGATTCTTGCCTTTCAGGTGCCTTCCAAGAGTCCATATGTGTGTGTGTGTGTGTGTGTGTGTGTGTGTGTGTGTGTTAAGAGTGCTTTAGACAAGCTGCTCTCTATCTTTTAGCTCTGCAGCTGTTGTTGTGGCTGGCCACATGTGCCAGATAGCACCGTGTACCGATAAATCTGTTCCCACAACAAGCACAGCCCCGTAATGTGCTCTTTTTATTTCCTTTATTTGTTCTTAAATAAATACGTGGTTGATTTTTTCCAGGATGAAACATCAAGCCCTCACCTGCTATCGTGTTATTATTATTATATTTTTCCTCACCATCTTCTTGTCTCAGTCTCGACTCAGTGTTTTCCACTAATGAAACATTTGCCCCTCGTTCCCAGGAGCTAATCATTGCTCAGATGCCTGCGTGGCATTTTGTTCGACAAGCCCAGGGTTGCACTGACACAAAGGCATAAACAAAACCAAACAAAACTTTATTTTTAAAACTGGAAGAGGCAGAAAGACGAGCTCGTGCTTGTTATTAGAGGAGGCGCGGGTCGCGTTCGCACATTTGAAGGTTTTGTTATGTATCCCGCGCTCCAGCAGCTCTCTCCATCTCTCTCCCACGCTCTTCCCTTTGCTTCTTAACCTCTTCTGCAGCATTCCTGCATTGTTGAACGTTCTGTTTTCTTTGCCATCTTAAAAAAATAAAAAAACTCTAATATGCGTTTGGCAATTGATTTCTAATTAAAAGGGACCTTTGGTGCTGTTGCAGCACGTGCATCAAAACTCGGCGTCTCGAAAGACGTCTCAGAGTGAGACGAGACTCAGAAATAGAGCTGATTTTATGTACGTATGGAAATTTTTATCATTTATTTCTCGCGCGGAAAGGAGCGCGACAATATCGGTTCGAGGTCTCTGATCAACACGCCGGAGTGGGCGCATTCTCCAAGCAAACAACCCTAAGGCCTTCTGTTTGGTTTTTGAAGCATTCCTTGTTTTTTTCACCAATCTGTACGGGACACAAAGAGGCTCAGGTGGTGTCCTGACCCTCTCCAGTTCGAACGACAGCCAGTCAATTTGTTTACTAAGAGTTTTCAAGGTTGGCAGACGTGACATTGTATGCGGCACGCTTTAGAAATGCTAGAAGTACACATCTCCACCGCCACAATGAATACAGTTTGTGTTCCTCCTTGCCAGTTAGATTTAGTGTGTTTTGCATGTTTTTGTTGTTTGCTTGCTGAGACTTGAACATGCCCTGAGCTACAACTTAAGCAGTTGCAATCGTTCATGGTCATTTAGTCTTTGTTTGGTTTAACCCCCCTCTCTCTATCTCTATCTCTTTCTCTGTTTTCCCCCCCTCTATTTCTCTGTCTCTCTTTTTCTTTCTCTCTCTTTCTCTCTCTCTCACTGTCCACGTTCACTCAGGTGCCACGTGATGATGGTAGAATCAGCAACTGAGACCATTCGAACAGCGTCCTCCAACCAAAACGGAGTCAGCAGCCTGACCAGCCAATCGGAGGGCGGAGGAAGAGAGGGCGGGTCTAACGGTGACGCCAATGGGGAGATCAGCCCCGTGGATTTACTGCACCTTCAACAGCAGCAGGTGTGTGTCTGTGTGTGTGTGTGTGTGTGTGTGTGTGTGTGTGTTTTTTTTTTTTTTTAGAGAGATTAAAAAAATTAAAAAAAACACCCAGGAAGACTGTTAGTTGCTGGTAGTTGTGTCTTGTGCAATTTCTTTGCTTGTGTAATGTATAAATGCCCGAGTGGTTTTTATGAGAAGCAAACTGCACAGTTTACATTACACATAGAGAGTGTATTGCACAAGTTCACTATCACATGTTCACTGTGGATTTCCTCATCCCTCAGGTCAGGTATTATCACTAGCTTATCTATCATAGGCGTATAGTGAGTAAACATCCTTCATTTGGCAAACAGTCACATTTCTAAAAAGACACCGATAGGAGCCTGTCATGTCTCTAGTTTCGTCAAACGCCGTCCCTTGTAAAACAATCCAAACGTGTTCGGCGAGTACATACTGTAACTTTCCAAATATCTAACATGCTTCGTCAACAGAACAAGTTCTAGTGTTCTCGATGAGCCAAACCTCAACCTAAGACAGCGATGGGCCTACGATGATGAATTTGTTAGCTCGACCACCCAACACGTGGAAGTTCCAACGTGCTGCCCAGTCTCTTTTTTTTTTTTTTTTTCAGAAACCGAACTGAGTAGGCTATAAAAAAAAAAAAGTTTGCAACATACAGAATGCAAGCTGTCAACTTAGCACAGAGTAATGAACAAGGAGATGTGGGCAGGGGAAACACGTATCCTCTCTTCAAATCATTTTTTTTTTCTTCCCCCCATTCTGTCCCGTGCCAACTCCTGCACACCAGCGAGCATGAAGACGAACACAAGCTTCCAAGACATGGGAAGCCAACCCTCTCCGTCTATCCTCCTTCTTTTGAGTACACATTTGAGTTTGTAATGTAGCACAGCGTGTTCATGCTGTATGGTGTATCACATCATTATCATGTGAAACGTATACGCACAAAATTTCGTAAAAACCTAAGAGAAATTAAACATACTTGCCCCCAAGGCAGCTGCGAATCAGAAATCTATCTATCTATGTATTTATTTATTTAATTATTTAGGTTAAGTGATTTGTCCAGTCCATGAGGATCAATACCGGAACAGATTTTTGGACTCCTGGTCATATAATCTCTTTTAATAAAAAGGCAAACCAGACAAACCAGTGAACCTAGATTCTGCACTTCCCTTCTCTGGTTCCTCTCCAGTCGCTTATCGATTGCCGCAGTCCCAAACCACAGTGTAATTCTGTTAATGCTCTCAATAGCATGTTGCTTTAGATGACACGTCAGCACGAATAATGCTGCACCCCGTTCTGTTTTCTGCTCTGGCCCCCGTGCGTCAGTGTCTCCCCTGTCCAGCCCGTCAGCTGGAATTTCCTCACAGCTTCCCGGACCCTCTTGGCTGAAATACTTTAACTTTTCGCTCACGCCATCCCCCTAAACACAGGCCAGGCGCTCCGGGCCGGCCAACAGAAGCTGCTCTGTGATTTTGATAGCAAAGCCGCAAGCTTTGTCCGAGCTTTGCTGGCGGACTTTCAAGCAAACAGTGACGGTCCGCTTTCTGAAGCAATATCAGTAATCGTGATACAGTATTATTGAAAGGAAAGTACTGCAAACTGATGAGTGCCAGAAAAACTCAAACATTTGTGCTTGGTTGATGCAGAGTGACGGCAGAATGATCAATGTCTATTAGCTGCCTGCAGACGGCCAAAAAGTTTAAAAGTTACCAGATGCCCTTTAGTGTGAGGACCTCTGCTGAAAAAGAGAGAGAGAGAGAGAGAGACAAAAGGAAAAAACAGACAGGAACAGAACTCCCCCCCTCCTTTCCAGACTCCTGTCCCTTCACATTTCCCTGCTTCTGTAAATTGAAATAAGCAAGAGGAATTCTAATGAAGGTAATTGAACTGAATTGCTTTTCCTCTTTGGTTCCCTTACCCGGTTTCATCGTGTGTGTGTGTGTGTGTGTGTGTGTGTGTATGTGTGTGTGTGTGTGTGTGTGTGTGTGTGCACGTGTGGAGCCTCCCACAGTGTAAGTGAGAGGCTTTACCTCACACAAGCGGGTCTTTCTTCCATGGCAGGTCTGTGTTATTGCACCTGTGTGTGGTCACGTGAGCCAAAGCCTTTAACTAGAAAGAGAAATGGCCAGTTACTTCTACTCCAAACCTTTCCCAATGTCAAACATATGCCATCCACAGCCTCACTAATGCACTCTCTTTCTCTATTTCCGCTTCTCATTGCCTCACTCACTTTTCTGTTTTGTCTTGAATATACAAGCTGGTTTAGCGTAACTAGGTAATTATATGGTAAATTAACAAAAAAACAACTAACAAACAAACAAAAAACAGGGTATTTATTGAAATATTTGGAAATTCAATACTTTACTTTAGAAAGTTTCAATACTTTTTCCAAGATTTTTTACTTTTGTTTTGTTTGTTTGTTTGTTTTTAATTTTTCCTTGTTGTCTATTTTATGTTGCAAAGCAAGGTCAGTAAAGTTACCATATAGTTCTTCGCTCATCTCGGGTAATCATTTTTCCAAAAAGTGCATACATATAAAAATAATGAAAAGAAACAGATGAAGTAAAATGCACGTTTATTTAAACATAGAAATATGCAAAATTTGTAAGTTACCAAATGTGGATCTTTGTTCGAATAACGGTTAAATAGATAAATAAATTAAAAATGGAAAAATATAGTACAAAAACAGTATACTTTAATTCATTGTTAATAATAATAATAATAATAATAATAATAATAACATATTTAACTTCAAAACATCTCTGTCACTTCAAACAGTACAAACTTTTCACTTACTGCCTGACTTGTCCATGGTAAGCTACCGCTTTGTAAAATACGCTTTTTCTTAGCGAGTTTACCAGCTAATTTCTACCCGCTTACCCGTAACCAACACCCACCGTCGTGAATATGAGCGCCATCCTGACTACTCCAAACAAACTAATCAGATGTAGTAACTTGTAATTTGGAACCCAGAACTGTCAGTCTAAAAACTAAATAAATAAATCAGATTTGCTCTGCTGTGTGAACAGTCTCAGATCTTTATTTCCCAACCCTGCCCCTAGAGGCCTCTTGAATTAAGTGTATATTGATTGATTTCTGCTCTAACGCTCCTGACTGAACTCAAGCAGGAAAAAAAAAAAACACTTTATCAAGCCATGAACACAAGGTTGTTTTTATTCTCTGGGATTTTTGTTTCAAACCAAAACTGGCAAAGCGTCAATTTACTTAGAAAAAAAATGAGTCAGTGATGATTCCTTCCTTAAACATCTTTTCTTATGTTCCCTTTTTATAAACCTTCTAGCCATAATCTAGCATCTTAGTGACGTTAGATGCTGTGTGGGGGAGAACGTTTTTTTTTTTTTTTATGTTTTCCATTGCTTGTCAATTAAGCATTCAGAAGAGTGTACGTTTGTGTGGTTTTGTGTGAGGTGAGGGTATGCGGGTGGGTGCGGGTGCGTGCAGGCATGCAGGTTGTGTGTGTTTCCAGAGTTCTATACAGACCATACGGACTAGACGGAATCCGTACACCTGCTTTAACTTCTGTTATTTGTTTTTTTAAAAACATTTTCATGAGGGGTCATATTCCTGACTTTCCCTAAAGACAGACCTTTAGAAGGCCCCGCCCTCTACCCCCCAGGGTGCCTGTTTGAACCACTGTCACTTTTGATGCTGGAAACACAACAATATGCAAATAGCTGTGTGAACCGCAATACGTCTTTATAATTGCATGATTGAGATACTGGATCAAAAACGAAAACCACAAAAAAAAAAGAAAAAAAAAGATGGAGCAAACACTTTGTTTCCCTTCCTGTTAGTGCTTTGGTAAAAGAAGTCCAAGCTTTGTTCTGGATAATCTGGATCAGTCGCTGACCTGAATCATATTCCTAATGTCTTATGGCTGTTTGATCTGAAGACCAACATCAGAAATGCTTCAGTTCTCTGCGTCCTTTTTGTCTCCTCTTTCTTTCAGCTCTGATGTTCTGAGCCAGGGAGCTTGGCATGGAGCTTTTTTTTTAAATATATATATATATTTTTAATATTGGCAGCATGGTTACTTCTCTTTTTTTTTCCACTTAAGATTGCAATAGCGCACAAGAAATATTGCGCCAGAATTAAATGTTATACCGCAACACTTTCTGATACTTGAATTGGCTTAATTCCGTATGGCAACAGCTCTGACACACAAATCATATTCATCCGCTCATTATCATGTCCTTAGGATCCGCTAATTCACAGGACCTGTACGCTAGCTGCGTCACATTATTTTATCCAAAATAATAAAAGTTTTTAAAAATAAAATTTTGGAGTGATTGATATGATATGAGGAAATTGATATTTTGAAAGCGTTAGCTCTTAAACTGGACCTATTACGCAAAGTGTAAGAAAGTGTGAGAAAAAAAAAAGTTTTTTTTCCCTTTCTTTTTCCATTTTTGTATTGGCCAGGGCTTAAACAAGCCAAGTATATTTTGCCTGATTGTGACCTCATATAAGAAAATTGTTCTCTTCTCCTGGCATGTGGCTCAGCGATAGCTCATTTACATAGAATAGGAACATGAACAACACTTTTGAAGGAGTAGTGAAATAAAGTGAGTTTGAGATTGAATGAAAGAAAAATTCATTATTTGAGAAATATTACAGCTGAAGCATTAACAGACACACTTAAGGAGAGCTTTAAAGCTATCCACAAAAAAAGTTTTCAGAATGGAGAACCTTTAAGAGAGAATTGAGGGAACAACTATATATAGTTGCTATAATGTAATGTAATGCAAATTTTTTTTAATTATAAATATAATATTGATTGTAGGCTTATTCGAATGGTGTAAGAGGAAACAGGGTTAAAGGGGAAACAATCATTGATGCAGTCTGTATTACTATACCTCAGGAATCACACCTTAATTGTTGGTTTTCATTCATAGTTATAACGGAGAGAGCAAAAGTCTTAAAATAGCAGAACAAACAGTATCCAGATGAGAATTCTCCTAAAACCGACAACTTCTTCTAACTCATACGGCAGGCTTTAGTCCGTTGATGGTTTGTGTTTCACTTCTCTCTGGCTTACCTAAAAAAAGCAAAAACAAAGATTGCCACAGTTTTCTCAGGAAGTGCCTCCCAGCCACCAAGTCCCACTCAAACCCACCCACCTGCGTGTACACACACACACACACACACACACCCTCCCACACACCCATACACACAGTCTTACTCACTCATTCGCTCACTAATCCCTCAGCGCCTCCTCCCCTTTCTGTTTATTGCTTCTGCATTGTCTCTCCCCTCCTGATGCTCCCCTCTCATCCGCCTCCTTTAACAAACCCGGCTCTTTCACCTGGATGCTGTGGGAGTGGTGGAACTCAGTGGAGCGGAGACGGGCGGGGGGAAAGGAGAGCAAAAAAAATAAAAAAAGCAGACAGGACACAAAGCACTCTCTCCATGGGCCCCTCCAGAGCCTGGGAGAAATCACAGACATCTCTGCAGCCGTCACAGACCCACAGCAAATAAACAGAGGTCCTTAAGAGCTGTGGAAAAGGAAGGGGAGGGGGTGGATGTGGAAATAGAGCAAGATGAGTTGGAGTCAAGGGAAAGGTGGATAGCAGAGAGGAGAAGGGTGTGAGGTAGAGAGGGAGAGCATGAGCGTTACAGTAGGGTGAGCTGGTGAATTAGAGGAAGCGACTATGAAGGAGCTCTGAGGTAGAGAGATAAAGAGAATAAGATGTATTGTGAGTAGATTTAGAGGTGTATGTATATATATATATATATATAGAGAGAGAGAGAGAGAGGTGTGGACAGATTGGAGATAGGGCTAAAAGGGCAAGAGAAAAGAGTGGAGAAGCAAAGACGAGAGAACGAGGAGAGTGGGGTCGAAGTGGTGGGAGGGAAGAGAAAAGAAGTAAATGGTGGTGGTGTGTGTGTGTCTGTGTGTGTGTGTGTGTGTGTTGGGGGTGGGGGGGGGGGTGTAACGCTGAGACGTGTCAAGAAAGACCGGGGCCCCCCTGAGGAATGTTTCTTGTCTGCTTCACAACCCTGAAAGCAGAAAAAACCTTGCTTGAGGGGGGATGGAAGGAAAAAAAAAAGAAAAGAAAAACAACAGTACACACTGGCCAAATCCTTGTAGTATTTCACCCGCCTTGTTTCACAAATCCCGACCACAGGGTCTTGTCTTTTCAGTGGCATGAGTGTGCTTCACTTCAAACATCTCATCCACATCTTTACCTGCACTAGGATACATCTGTCTTTCTCACTTTTTGTCTCATTTTCCAGTAGGCAGTCATTTTGCTTCAAAGCAGGCCTTCAGACAGGATGCTTTCCAAATAGTACATAGCAGGTTACAAACATCGGTGGGACCAGAGGTGCTCTGTGAAGCCTCATATCGCCCCTCCTTTCCTAGCTTACACTTGGTTGTCCGTATGCCTGTGCGTATCTGACAAAAACCAGGTGCCCTTCTTTTTCTTTTGTTTTTTTTCCCCCTTACCCTCCGCCTTTTCCCCTGTACCCTTGTTGCTTGTTATAAACTCGGCAGCTAAAAAGGTACCCTCCAATTTAGGCTACCAGGAAACCCCTTGCACTCTCACTCCTCCTGGAGGCTTTGAGGTGGAGGGAACTCCTCACTTTACAGGACCTCTTATCTGCCTAAGGAGACCTAGTTTTCACAATTTTGTGCAGTTGCACCTGAGCTAGCAGCACATACATGTGTGAGCCGCCTGGGTAGAGCGGGGACTGAGAGGGAGCTACAGTAGGAGGAGAGACGTACATTGCTACTGAAGTGCAATTTTCTCCAGGAGTGCCACTCAACTGAAACAGAGAGGGAGGAAAAAGAGAAGGAGGGGGCGGGCAGTGACTCAGATTTTTGTTACACACTAAACAGTGCATGCTGGTGAGAATGGCTGAGAGGTATTTTGAAGCAGGCCCCTTCTCAGGTCAGGCACTCTGAGTAACCTTGCAAGGAAGAATGTTAGGACAAAGGGGCACTCGTAATTTGTAATGAGTTGTAAAGGGATGGTGGGGATATGAGAGAGTCCAGGAGAGAGAGTGGGAGAGATGGAGAGAGAGAGAGCTGTAGTGTATTTGGCCCTTTGGGACGGCGCCAGCCCCTCAAGAGGCTCAACACTGTGGCCGACAGACAGCTTGCTTGCTTTTAGGAGGATTTAAGATGATGCATGTGGAAACCATGGATCTCTCATCTCGTGGTTCATTGCACAGATGGAGAGACTGAGAGTATGCTTAACTATTGTCTCTCTCACTTCCTCTTCTCCTAGCACTCTTACTCTTCTTGTCTTCTCCTTCTGCTTTCACTTTACTTTGTAGTTGTGCTGCTCATCCCTCAACTGAACATCTATTTGTTTACTTTGTTCCGTCTTTCCTCTAATGGTAGACCTGCAAGACTTTTCAAGTTTCGCTTTGCTCAACCCTTTACTAGCTGGAGAAACATGGCCGCGATATTATGGGGACTCTAACTCTTAATCTTCCAATGATAAGGCTTAGGTCAGGGATTTTTAACTCCAGGCCTGGAGGGCCAGTGTCCAAGACAGTTTTGTGATCCTTCTGATCAAACGCAGCTGATTAAACTAATCTGTTAATGACTAAGTTCGAAGGGTGTGTTTAGGAGTTGGTGAATTACAGAGACTGCTGGATACTGTCCCACCAGGGCTGGAGTAGAAGATACCCTTGGTATCTTGGTCCTGGGCACTTGCTACACAAATTTCTACCAGTTTCCTGACCAGTAAAAGCGTTCATCTCCTACAGTTTCAGTGTGTAGGGCAGCTGAGAGCATTGTAGCAGAGCACTAACTGTTGGTCAATTGTGGTCTCCTGGACACACAGCCATGGGTGGCTGATGGATCTGGCGATTTGATAAAAGAATTGGCTTTTTTGTCAATACGTCTCCCTATTTACTTATAGGCACTTCCCATTCAGAACCAATCAACCAGTCTTTGCAGGTGGGACAGGTAGTTGTGGAGAGACTGGAGATGCAGACTGCCTTCTTCCATATCAGGGATTTGCAGGGCAGATTTGTCCCTATAAAACATACAGTACAAGGCTGTGCAGATCCAGTCAGGAATCAGGTTCCAGCTTGTGGCAGGGCTAACTGAGTTCTGACACTTGTGTGGTGGACTTTGGTCTCTTTTGGTTGGGCATTCTCATCATCCTTGCAATAAACAACGCCTGGTAGAGTTCTGGATGTGGTTGGCGCTGACTGTCCGATGTCATACTTTTCTGCAAATTTATCAAAAGAATGCTTCTCGTTCTCCTTTGCGTCCCTCATCCTCCTCTCACGCTCACAGTTTGCCCTAAGCAGCTTAAGGCTACAGAACAAAAGGACAGCATGAAGGGAGGAAGAGATTTGTGGCTTTGAATGAGAGTATGATATCCCTTATAGGAAGGGGATGAGTGCTTATAGCATTAAATAAATCTAATGCTGTCGGCACATTGAAAGGTGTCGTCACCTAAAAGCATTCCATACTTTTAATTGCCGAAGGGGCTGATGGTACCCTAGTAGACCAAAGAGGAAAGGCCATTCCGAGTTGCAGCATTATGAAGGTGGTGCCTGAGTTATATGCAGGTGGTTGGAAAGTCTAGTTTTTGTATGCAAAGTGTGCTCTTAAAGTGTTACGGCACTGTGTTTTTTTTCAAGCTTATTAGCATAATATCTTAAGGCTTTGCACATCCCAAGTGGCACACCAAAAAAAGTGCTTAAATCCTGACAACTGTCTGTCGCCAGGAGTCCAAGAGAGGAAAAGTAGCCTTTCTATCTGGGTGGGAGGGATGTGCATGTCTGTATGATATTCGCCCTAGCACCTAGCACTAAGAAAATAAGCTAATCACTTATTGTATAGCAGCGTGACATTGACAGTGTTGTGTTGTTACACAATAGGGAAAGATCTGACTGACTTGTTTAAGCTTGGCCAATACAAAAATAGAAAGCGAATAAACAGCAGGGATCTTTTTTTTTTTTTTTTTTATGTTATACTGTATTTGTGGAGACTCATCGGAATGTCTAAAAATGACTCAAAAGTGAATTCTGCGTAATTGGTCCTCTTTAACTTGTTTAGATTGATCCAGACTAAACATAAAAAAATTAATCGCCGACACGTGTCGTAACGTATAATCACAAAATCTCCCAGTTTTTGATTTGCTACACATTCAGGCCTCTATAAGCAAAAGGGTGCATGAGACATAATGGGTTTCACATGTGCCGTGTGATATCCTATATTCTGTGTTTAATGATTTTTTCACACATTGAGTCCTAATTCAGGAATGTGGAGAGGTCATATTTATGGACAGGTTATAAAACTAATTTATGAGTTTTTCCAGGGAAAGCTTTGAGAGACTATGCAGAGCCTGAGCATTTTTTTGCATGCACATGTGTGTGTATGTGTGTGTGTGTGTCTTTGTGTAAAGTCATTTTAACTGAGCTGGGCTACAAAGTCATGTTTACAGCAAATGTCCTGGGTCTATCAATTTCACTCAGTTACGTGCCGCAGTATCCGTGTTTCCTCAGTCAGTGCTGATTAATATATACGACTATAAATTATACGACTGCAATAAACAGGTGCACGCGCATACACACGCACATGCAACTCCTGCCACTACATCACATCTCATAATTTAGTATCTTGTCACATCTTTATTGCGTTCGTTCATTTGTATTCATAAAGAGCAGATCAGGATAAAATAATTGTTTAAAGATTGCCAGCTAAGTACATAAGCCGGAATCAATCTCTCGCCGTGTTATGTATGTGCTTGCGTATACAGCATGCAGTACATGCAGCGATTGTATATAACTGTGTAGAAATGCCTTTTAACAAAAACAGATCGACTGTGATTCTGTAATTGGCGTTAATATCTTACAAATATTTATAACTTTTTGATTTATTCAGATGAATTATTTGCTGATATGGGACACAAGGGGAAAATTGTATGCTTCTGATAAAATAAATCAACAAAACAAGGCAATAAAGAAAGTTAGAACAGAACAGTTCATCCTAAATTATATGGATAGTTGATGATCTGTGGCAAGGTCAGAGGTCACTGCCTAGGTCATCAGGATTGGTCAAGTGACCAAGCCAGGCTGAGGTCAGCAGCATGTTCAGGTTTGGTCACAGAGGTCATAAACCCCAGGTTAGTTTTGCTTCCTTTCTGGTTTACGGAGTACACCCTTACTGCCATTTCAGTTCTTATAAATAAGATATTTCTCAAGTATTATCTTTCGATGGCGAATGCGTCTCTTTTAATACAAAGCGAGCCTTTATGTTAAGACGGTTTATGAATATGAATAATGTGCCGTACCTGGCAAGGCATGTTTATTTTTCCCCGGCAGCTCTCGAGGCACCACAGACATTGACCTTCGACTAGTCGCCATGGCAATTATGAAAGATCCTCCGCAGAGTATTAATGTGAGGGAGGCACGGCTCTTTGCGCCCTGATTGACAGAGTGGCGGGAGAGAAGGTGCAGAAGAAAGAGAGGGGAAAAGGGAGGGTGCTGGAAACGGGAACGGATTTAGCGGGTGCTGGAGAGCAGAAGTGGGAGGGAGTGATTTAGGTAAGAGTTGAAGTGGGGAGGAAACGGGGAGAGTGGGATCATAGGAAGTGGCAGAGTTGGAAAGGGAAAGACAAAGATGGAGAGAGCGAGAGGGAGGGGTGGGAATGGAAGAATGGAGGTCTGTAGGCTGCTGAGTACATTTCCTACTGGACGCCGTCCACGTCAGGAAATGGCGGCCATAATTGAGACTAATTGGCGTGTGTTTTTGCTGTCTCAGCACGCGTCAGGTGACGGGGTGGAAAGACACACACACACACACACAGTATGGACACACACACACACACTTTGACCAGTATGCCACGCATGGCTACTTAAGGATCAAGTGTTCAGAGCCCCTGGCTTCCAAAATCCTTTCCTTACTATGGGACAGGGCAGCCCTTCCACTTTCTTCTTCTTCTCTCTCTTTCTTTATCTCCCTGTACTCCACCGCTGGCTCACAGAGAGCCCGGGGAGGGGGCGAAGGAAAAAGAGAAGAAGAGGAGGAGGAGGAGGAATAAAAAGAAAAGAAAGAAAGAAATGCACCCGGCGACACTCTCAAAGTTGTTGCCCTGGTAACTGGCGAGGCCGAGGGACTCTGAACAATGAAGCCGGATTCTTTTTTAAGTGTTGCTAATTAGCTTGCTTCTGCCCGCTTTTTTGTGTTTGCCGTCTTAAAAAAGAGATTAAAGTCAACAGAAAGAAGCATTGGAGAGAATAAGGGAAAAAAAGAGGGAAATGTTGGCTTCTTTTCTCCTTTCTTGTTTAAAAAAATATCTAATGATAGATCAGTAACTGAAGATATATTGAACAGATTATTAATGAAGAGTTTTTTTTTTTTTTTGTCAGAAGTTGAATTTGCTGCAGTCTTGTTAAATCTAGTATGTTTTACTAATACTTGGTGATCGACGTATTATTTGTTCCCGGTTAGAAGGGGAAGGAGGGAGCCAAAGATGTTTGTAACACAGTGCACAATCGTTTCTTTCTGTCTGGGCTGTGCGGTGATACGAAATGTGCCCTCACGGCACTGACCATCAAATTCCTGTTTCTGTTTCTGCAAATTAAGATTCATCTCCATTCTGACTGTATCCTGCCCCCTGTAAGTGTATATATATATATATATATATACACATATATACACACACACACACACACACACACAAACATGGCACCACTTCCACCCAGCCGCACATGGTGAGTTTTGAAGACTCTCCTTCTTTTCTTGTTCTTGTGTAGAAATTTCAACATGAAAAAAAAACAACATAAAATCTCCTGCATTCGACTTTTGACCAGACCTGCAAAGTAATGGGTTTCCAAGTCGAACGGTTTAGAAAATTCACGCCGCGTTCATCTGTTTAAACAGTGTTCCCCTTTCTCCAGAGGTCCATTTTGGCAGCATCCTGTGTGCATTATTATTAGCTTTCTTCTTTTTTTCTTTATTAATAACAACACAGAAATATGTTCCATATGCGTGGTGTGGAAGGGAAGCTCAGTTGCTAGTCAGAGCTATCCAGAGTTTGGTGTGCACACGGTGAACAATATTGGAGAGGTTTCAACTCTGTAAAGGAGCCAGTAGAGGGAGGGAACCACCAAACACCTTAACACCCCAGCAGTGCCCTCGTTCGTTCTGCCAGATCTACTAATCGATCTAAATACCAGGACGTTAAAACGTTTGTTCATAGCCACGAGCTGTCTACTGTGTAGGGCATGGCTTGCTGAAAACGTCAGTGTTAGGAAAACTGAAATGAAACTGGCATGTAATTGCCATGAATTAGGCAGCTGCTTCTTCTTCTTCCACTTCTGTCTTGTTCTCAGTTTATCCTTTTACGTCGTTCATTTGTACATTCTTTATTCTTTGTGCTTGTCTCATGGTGGCAGTAGAGAAAGTAATCGTGCCCAGAGAGTCCTGCCAGAGTGCATTATCCTCCTCTCTGGCTCTTTAAGAGCAGGATATGGGGATAACTTACTTCTATACCTTTGCTATTACCTTTCATGTAATATTTTCCCTCATGATTTCTGTCTGTGCTTAAAGGTTGAGGAAGTCACATCTGGAGGAAAGTGGCAAGTGGCTACAAGTTTCAAACAGGTTACTTTTGTGAAAAAAAAAAAAAAAAAATGAAACCAGTTAGCCTTTTCAAGTATTGTAGCTTATTTTTTAAGTTTTTTTTTCTTCTTCAACTTCTTTTAAACCTCCTCTTTAAGTTTTATTTTTTATTGCTTTGGCTCTCGTTCACCCTTTCCTCATTTTAATGGCCAGCTTGAGTCCAGAGAGGCCTGCTGTAGCCATTTAAAATTTAAGGTTTTGCCGTAGCCTTTATATTGCGGAAACATTACATTAAATGGCAGGAGGAGAGCACGTCATGTTTTTGAAGGTTCCCTAAATAATTTAAATGTTAGATAATTTGCTTGGTTTTTCTATCTTTTTTTTTTTTTTTTGAGATTAACATTGTAATGGCTTTGAGTGAAAACAAATTTGACAAGCAACTGAGAGCGCCTATGAACGGCATGCTGGAACAGGAAGTAGCAAATTAAAACCAGCTTTGGCCAAGAGGAGGGAAAGAGTTGGAAGAAAAGGAGAGAAAAACGGTCAAAAGTGCAGTTTATTTGTAACCCACCGTGAAATTGGCCGGCTCTGCAGTCTACGGCCTTGGTAATGAGTCATGGGGACAAAATTAAGATAATTTTGCATGAGCCAATGGACTTGATCATGTCCAAGACTGTACACTTTGCCCCATGGCCCAGTGGTGGACAGCCGCTAACAGGCCTGACCTGAGCACTGTAGACGCACTGGATCGCCTGTAGACGTTGCTCATTTGGTGACCAGCTGTGTTGCAACATTCCAGCTTTTAAAAAGAACCAGGCAGTCCTTTGGTGGAAGTTCAGATATACTGAACGTCTGATTATTCGACCTAATTCGCCTTGCCTCTAGATGTGGTCAACACTTAACACATCTTGGTCTGCCACGTTTGCTTAAAACGCCACTGGAGTTTTTTTTTTTTTTTTTCAGGTGACAGGAATCTTTACAAGTTTTTGTACCCAATCATTCTACTACAGGCACTAGATATTAAGGGGTAAGTGTATGAGGGATCTCTAATGGTCTTGTACAGCCAGTCATTGTGTTCCTTGCAACAGTCATTTCTCGAATGAGTGACACACAGGTTCCTGGCTTGTGCTTTTACTCAGTTTTCCCCTCATATGCCTGGTGTGTCCTTTCCTTTTTGAATACAACCATGGTATTTTTTTTTACAAAATCTTGCAAGATCACATTCCAAGGAAGGTTTTAGCATAGCTTGACTTTTCCTTTAAGGTCGAATGCTTTCAATTGAAGCAGTGGAAGCCTTTGTATTGTCTTCTTGTTTCTTTGCTCATCCTAAGTTAGCAGGCGTACAGAGGTGTACTATCTGCACAGAATCATCTAAGTGTGACGAGCTCTTCTTCAGGCTTTATTCTCTCGAAACCGGGCTTTATTTCAATTGCTTGAGGTTTTTCCTCTGTGAATCAACCGTTTTTTTTTTGTTTGCTAAATTTTTTTATTCTCCTCCTACCCAAAGAAAAAGATCAGCTACTAGTTATTTATGAAGTGTTATTTTGTTAATTGGAAAAAATAAATGATTTCCTTATGTTTTTTTTTTTTTTTCTTTTTTCTAAATAGGCTTTCCAGTAGGTCTCTTTGGTCTGCTGCTCAAAAAAGCCTGACCGCACTCGTCCATATGCGCTAACATGAGGTTAGGTTACATTAATCACACAGTGGTCACACCCAGTTGCTTTTCTAAACAGTGTGAACAAATTACATGGAACGTTTCAGATTCATTTTGTGCATTTGTTAAGAATGTTTCGGTAATAAGTTAATTTCAGATAAAGTTATCAGATTGTGATATGGTTCCTGGTGTAAGCAGCTGCTAGTAGTTAGAAAATGCTGCAATCTTGTGGGATGATGAACATCACTGCACTAACCTCCTATAAAAAGGTCCCCCAGATTTATATATCTACCACAAATTTGTTTCGACTCGCATTGAAAGCCAGGAAGCAGGGTTAGCCTGGTCGTTTAATTAAGAGACTCTAGTGTTAGAAGTGTTAGAACACTAAGTAATCCCTTTTAAGTTGTAGCATGTACCGAGTTTCAACACTGTTTCTGGTTCCCAGCTTGTGCATCATGGATTACGGGGAGTGCTTGTCCTCTCCTCTCTTCTCCGCCTTCTCTTTCCTCTTTCCTTTCCGTCCATATGTGATCCAGACTTCTTCCAGCAGACACTGGAAGCTTTCTGAAGGTGTCTGCAGTTGTGCGCCCAGCTTCTGTAACCTGATCCCTTCTGACCCGGTCTGCTTCCAGAACTCCTCACCATCCACTCATCCACTCATCCACCCACGCCCAAGGACGGCCTACCGCGGGGACGGAGGCTCTTGTTTTTCTAAGGGGGTAGTCATGGGGGTTGTTGCAAGCATCAACAATGGTCCTCTGTCAGCGATGATGGATCATTCCAGCATATGGTGCCCACCTGTACACAGACAAGCCAACTCTGCTTTATTTGGATTTACAGCAGAAAGACAGAGAGAGAGAGAGAGAGAGAGAGAGAAAACACCCGACATTTTGCCCAGATTCATCACCTCCCTGCACTGTTTGCTTTAGCAACCTGAGCCTAATGAATAGAACCTGGGCCCGCCAGGGAAGAGGCGCCCAATCATGCCCTGTTTGTGTGTCTTGGTGCCTTGTTTTGGAACGCCTGTTGAACAGGCAGAAGGAGCTCTGCCTGACTTTGTTTTTGGTGGATGACGACCACATGTAGATGCTGTAACCCTGCTTGTAGAAAGGGAAGGAAGATGGAGAGAATATGGACTGCAAGGCACATAAGCCAAAAATAATTTTTTCCTCATTACTTTCCATAAATGGACCTTCATATGAAGACCAGAGTTCCGCCTCTCTGCACCTACAGGGAGGGCAAGAAGAGAAAGAAAAATCAGTACCCTGGAATACCCCCCCCCCACACACACACACACGCATAATCCAACCCCCTCCACCCCATCACCCTGTCGATTTTTTTTTTTTTTAAACCTCTGTTATTAAAGCCCATGTCAGGAGTGTTGATTTACGGGGGGAGTTTGGGGTTGGGGGGGGAGGTTGGCTCGGCTGATGACAAGTTAGGAGAACTCACACACAGTGCAGCTTAGGCCTCCAAGCTGGGCGCTGACCTCTTCACCCTCCCCTTCCCCTCTCTCTTTTCTCCTTCTCTCTCCCTCTCTCTCTCTCTCTCTCTCTCTCTTAGCACCCTCCCGCCCTCTTCGCAATAAAACCTGTCTAACGTCGCTGCACAATGGAGCTGTTGTTGGACCCAGCCACCCGCCGCCTCCCTCATATTTTCTTTAAAGGTGCAGCGCACGCCGGTGAATGCCACGAGGCTTTAGAAGGACATACGGAGGGAGGGCCAAAGTCTCACAGGTCACTGTACAACACAGTTTCAACCCTCAAAGACTTATATCAAAGACCTGACAAAGCAAAAGAGCAAAGGAAAATCAAGTCAACATGGATGTCAGGTTTTTTTTTTTTTTTTTTTTTTTCGCCGGGTTTCTGGCTTGCAACTCTTTTCTTCTCTTTTCTTTCCAACTCCGAGTCTAAGTTTACCCAGCTCGTCCAAAGTTTGTACGTTGTCAAGACTAATCCAATAGCTTTTCATCCACCCTGAACGGGGAGCCTGTGCACCGTTTCCACAGGGAGACGACTGCTCCAGCGCCCGAGACTCTGGGACAGCCCCGGCTCCTTTCAGTCATGTTTGCCTTTCGCAACCTTTGCCCCGACGCTGCTCTCGGTTCAGCCTGATGAAGCACAGAAGCACCAAGGCACTGACCACACATTTTTTTTTCTTAGTCTATCAAGCACGCTCGTATAAAGGAACTGAAAAGGCCAAGAGGAGGCAGAGATCAGCTCAAGATAATAGTTGTGCATATTAGCAGCATGACCAGTTTATTAAGAAAGTGTCGCAATCAGTGCGGTAATTTGGATCGAATTAGCCTTTATTGTTGCCAGATCCCGTCTAGTCCCAGGCCACCACTGGTGTGTGCCTGTAGATGAGTGCCTAAGCGCGCATGCACATGTGGTCATAGCTGGCGAGGGTATTTAATATCCACCACATGCCTGGTGTGTGCGTATGTGTGTGAAGTCGAACTGGCCAAGGCTAGACTGGGAGGTGTTTTTAAGTCCACTTTAGTTTGTTACTGCTGAGGTAACACTCTGACGGGACACAGTTCCTGTTCAGTCGGACGGAGGGGCTTTTTCAGGGCGTGGGTGGATAGAGGGGGCGTGTGGGTAATACATTCGCGTCTATGTGTGTGTGTGTGCACTATTCAGCTGCGACCTCAGCAAAAGTAACAAGTGCTCTTGATACAGCAGATGGTTTTCATCATGCAGGCCATACATTTGATTGCATGATGGGCCTCTCTCTCTCTCTCTCTCTCTCTCTTTCTTTCTGTCACTCTCATATATTTTTTTTTTAAGAATACGCATCTTTTATATCGAGGGCAATGCTGTTAACTTCACAATGCACCCTCCCACGCACACACAAGTGCTTTTGCAATTGATATCATGATTAACTCAAACAGTGGGTGTCAGATATTTCAAAGGGACTTATTAGTATTTATGTTGATTGGGTATACCAGGGAGTCATAAAAAAAAACCCACCAATTAATTTCTTTTATTTAGGAAACCTGTTGCATATAATCTCTTTCTCTCGCTCTCTCTCTCTCTGTATTATTTTTGTATAGCATTTATATACCACAGCAGACCAGAAGCTCTGATTAGCGTTGGTAAAATTACCAGGAACTGTTTCTCATCATGTCAGGTTAAAGTGTAATGCTTACTTTCCTTTTTTTTGTTCCCCTCATGAACCGGTGGTCTGGCCCCACATTTTTTTTTCATAAATCAATATTTACCATGTAGCCTTCCTCTCTCTCTTTGGAGCCAGGAAGCAAATGTGCATCCTGATGGCGCTCTTCAAAAACTATGCCTTGCCCCCTGATTTACTGCCGCCTGGTGTTTTTGTTTGGAGAGGCATGTTTTGCCGTTGGCCCACTGCCCCCAACGGCTCGGTGTGTTGAAACAAAAACAGGGTAACTAAAATTCCTGAGCTCAGGCGCGGACTGTTCCGACTGTTGGGACAGGACGGTGTTGTACAGGAGCAACAGATAAGATGAAACATATAGTATGCACACAGACTTATGTATATACCGTCTCAGAAAATAAGAAAAATTTCCTTCCATCTCGATGGCGTGGAACAGACACGCGTACGTGCGGTGTATTGTACCTTTGGTTTGTATGAGTTACCTGGAAAAGCGCATGTGGTGTGGCATGTGATGTACAACTCATTCAGAAATCCGAGTTATGACGACGTGACCTTTTGAATCTGCATTATTTGGACAATGCAAACTTTTAAACTTTTAAAACTATTACAAATAGTTATGGTTATATCTTTGTGTTTGTTTTAGTTGCATAACTAAAGCAGCTTTATGAAGATCCAGAGGTGACTGTGGCAAGGAAGAACTCTGAAAGAAACCCTCACTAATAATAATATATCGACATATAATGATGGAACATCTTTGAAACTCAATACACTAAATGATGTGATGAATGTAAATACTTTATGTTGATTTTGTTGTAAAGCAGTATTGACAGACAGGTAGATTTTAAGTGGGTTGTGGAATGGAAAGTGCATTTTCCTGTGATTCTGAGGAAATCTGAGTGTGTGTGTGTGTGTGTGTGTGTGTGTGTGTGTGTGTGTGTGTGTGTGTGTGTGTGTGTGTGTGTGTGTGTGTGTGTGTGTGTGTGTATGTGTGTGTGTGTGTGTGTGTGTGTGTATGTGTGTGTGTGTGTGACAGAGAGAGAGACTCACCACCGTCTGTTTTCTCCCATGTCCACAGGCTCTCCAGGCAGCACGCCAGTTCCTCCTTCAACAGGCCACAGGACTCAGCTCGCCCAGCAGTAACGAGGTCAAACAGAGCCCTGTACAGGTGAGACACACACAGAGACCACAAAACACACTTCTATAAAGTCATCATCCCTTTTACCCTGCTTCTAATTTACTCTCCCAGCTCAGTATAAATTTCAGTAACGAACTGTAACCTAGTCTAATTTCCATTGCTTGTTACAGTGCTTTTGTTTTTTCTTCCTTCCTTCTCTCTCTCTCACTCTCTCTCTCTCTCACTTTCTCTCTCCCTCTCTGCGATCCTGTCTCTCAAGCTCTCAGCGCTGTATTAAAAAGCAGTCAAATGAATGTGTCTCTTTGTACTGAAGCGCCACACAATAGGCAGTGCTTGGAGACCAAACACAATTCCCTCTGTGAGCATGAGGTTAGCTGTAGAGCAGGATCCCCTTCCACCTGACCTTGTACATGCACACACACTGTCTGTGTGTGTGTGTGTTTTAAGTGGGACAGAGTAGCTCAGTAGCTGTGATACCAGGCCCTCACGATCGAGGCATGGAGCAGCATTGCGTCGCTTGCTTGAATTTCTTACTCGTCTCCTATAACTCTTGTCGAATTCCCCACCGCTCTTAAACCTCTCCTGGATGTGTCAAGTGTCTCTCTGTTAGCTTGCTGGCATGGAGTTGTGTACGTTAAGTGGTATATAATGTTAGTCGCCGCGAGAAAGAGGATTTATATAGGCCAGGTTTAACACCTTTGCCTTTAGCGTCTGTTTGTTCGTAAAAGTGTTTCAGCATGCGCGTAGGGTGAGTGTGTGTTACACATATATGGCGATATTTTAAGTTTAGCCTGTAGAGATAGCTGTAAAGGAATAACATAAACCGTCGAGCAACACTAACGTAAACCGCATTAATTTGTCTCGGTGGTAAAACTGAACGTGACAGGAAAAAATGCTTGCCATGTTTCAACCAGGGGTAGGTAAAGGAGGGGGGGCGGAAAAATCGGTCAACAACTTGACAAACGAACCGGTGGTGAGAGCAAGCCAGGGAGCAAAGTAATGCAGCCTTCAGTTTTTCGAATCATCAATAATCCTGCAGGGAATGTGGACTGACAGTTTAAATGGTCGTGTTGAGAGGTTTTCCCTTCAGGGTAATTAACATTATCAAGGAACAGCAGGTTACCTCGTTAGTGGCGTGCTCATTTAATTAACAAACCACACTAATTAGATTGAACTCCGGGCCGGAGTTTGCTACAGCACGCATGTCGAGTTAAGGCAAAGTGAAGAAGGGGTGAACGAGAAAAAAAAAAAAAAATCAAATAAAATAACGAGACAGTTTTACAAGACCTCTCTGTCACGGTCGCTCCGGCGTATGTGTGCATAAGCACAAAGAGTTCACATATGTCAGCAAGATAGATGTGTAGTCAGCGCTGGTGGCTTGTTAATGATTAATCCCTCATTAGATTCATTCGTTTCAAAGCTGTGCACATTAAAACGCAGCGACTGATTATGTTGTACTGTTTTAACAACACACAACAGGACTGTGCGTACAGATACAGTATAGATCATTTCCCTTATTATGTTATATTTATTCAAATCTTTTTTTTTTTTTTTTTTACATTTATTTAATTGAAGATACAGTAGATTACTGTCTCACTTTTAAACAGCGTCATTATCTCATTGACTTTATAGCTCACGAGTAAATGTGGTGCTTATTAACCTAAAGGAGCAGTTTGTAATTTGGAATTCCTTGCTGCCTGCAAGGCAAGTCCCAATTGCACTGACAAGTCTAGTCTCTTGTCTTGTCTGCTTCCCCAAACTAGCCTGCTGTGTTAAAATTACAAATCATTATGATGCCCTAAAATATGCCAAGACTGTTTATGATGCATAATAGCATGCAGGTGTAAAACTTCAGGTTGTGTTTTATTGCTTATAAGTGTCATGATGCTAAGCGCTTCGTTTTAAGCCTGTTTAAAAGCATGTTCTTTTTACAACCGGCAAAAAAAAACTGAAATAAAGTATGTTAAGTTGATGTTTTAATTAAGGAAGTAATACAGATCAATATATATTATGTACTAAATACAAAGTGTTCACTTTTATGCCCCAGCTAACGACCATTTTGAAAATATCAAGGCTTATACCCTTTCAAGTCACACTTTGTTAGATTATCAAATCAAATAGTTTTCAAATTGTTAGCACTGTGCACAAAAATATCTTCATAGTATACTGTACACAGCTTACAATGACTAATTATACCCTGAAAAATAAATGTGGGGACAGACCCCCGGTTCATGAAGAAAAAAAAAAAGAGAGGAAGCATTACACTTTAACCTGACCAGTTCCTGGTAATTTTACCAACGCTAATCTAATTATACCACTCTGACAGCACAGGCTATTTTAGCTATACATTGTACATTTCAAGTAAAAAAGAAAAAAAAAAAGGAATATACTAAAAAAAACAACATAGCAAAGCTACTGAGGTAGCTAAACAGCTAAAATTACCTCAGCTGCTTTGCTACAGTATGCAGCCTGTTTGGTGTGAAAATGTTGTGTGTGTGTGTTTGTGTGTGTGTGTGTGTGTGTGTGTGTGTGTATAAAATATTTTTGATAAAATGTAATAATTTTTTTAATTTTCAGTTTCTTTGACATGAGAGTGATATTGGACATGTCACGCTAACCACAAGCTCATTAACCTAGCTAACACTGGCTCTTAGCATGAAAAAGAAGCATTAGCTGGCTAGCATATATATATATATGCTAATAATATATTATATATATTATAAAACCTAGTGAATTTTTCAATATTACAGTTTTTCTTGAAGTAATTTTTCTGTTGATGTTTTACTTCTTGCTGGGTTTAACAGCTTTTTAAACAAATCCATGTGTGTGAGTGTGTGTGAGAGACACAGAGTGAGAGAGAGTCCTTCTTGGTTAGCCACCATGTTTGCTGCAGGGTGTTTGGTTCTTTTGGGCAGCCTGGATGTTTAAGTGAATGAAATCCTGTCATTTAAGCAAGTTTAAAAGGAGAAAAAGCATACTTGACAAATCAGAAATTGGCTGGTAATTCTTGGTTTAACTCCTTACGAAGCTTTTTCAGTGATGCATACGAACGACGACTGAAAAGCTTGATTTATTTTTTCCATCCTGAATAGGAATATAGCATTAGTGTGTCAAATATAAACTAAAAATCAAAGTATGGTATGTTCCAGTATGTGTTGTCAGAAGAAGTGTGTACAGAGTGTGTCAGGCCTGAAAAAACTCATACACACACGCACGCATACACACACACAGATAGACATATACAAAACATACACACGTGGCTGTAGCCACGTATCAGTTGGTAATTGAAAAGGGGGAAAAAAGTCCTCTTTTCATGTATTATTGAGGCCCTTATTTAATTAAAAAAATGAAAAGACTCATTAGAGACATGCTAATTAGTTTCCTTCTTGCGCGTGTTAACAGAGGGGCTGCGCTGCCATCGCACCATTGTGCACACAGAGTGCCACATTTAAATGAGCTGATGGAGAGATGTGTGTGTGTCGCCAGCTGGCACGTCTCTCCCGTCTTCTGCATCCCTCTTTTTCTTTCTCTTTTCACTTTGCCAGTTCACTTCTTCACTGCCGGGCCAAGCACGCTGTGTTTTCTTTTTTATAGCATTGCTAATACGAACTTTGACAAGTACTTTAACCTTGCTGAGTATGTGGTACCTTTGTTTTCTTTTTGCTTTTCTTTTTCTTGGTGGCGATCCAAACACTTTTTGGAGAAGTTTTATTCTGGAGATGTCCACTTTTCTCCAAGTGTTCTTCAGTGGTGTTTAAAACCTAGACATGGCTATCAACAAAAACTGTTCCATTTCTCTTGAACTTTTGGTTCCTGAAACGTCATTTTTTTTTTTTTGTCCATTAAGTGGAAGTGCTTACTTGGAACTTTTCTCCTTATTTTTTTCTTTCACTAGTGTGAAGAGAGAAGGGTTGAAAAAAAAAAAAAAAGACTGACGGAATGAGAAAAATAAGTGGGGAGGGTGACGAACGACAGAAGCCGTGAAGGGAGAACAGTGCAGGGCAGCAGTGCCCGTTTCGGAGTTTGGGTTCTGGCGCAGCCGAGTGTGAAAGTCCATTTTTTTAAGCTGAAACATGAGTGAAATGTGCAATGAAGGCCAGTCGATAATGGGGCTTTTATGCTTCTCCCCCGCCAGCGTCAGCCGCTTCTCTTGTGTTCTACTGGAAATTTTTTGTCATTTTTATTCTGGGGCAGTGGGGCGTTAGATAGAGGCACAAGGGTGTGTGTGTGTGTGTGTGTGTGTGTGTGTGTGTGTGTGTGTGTGTGTGTGTGTGTGTGTGTGTGTGACGAGCAAGAGACTAATGGAAGAGGGAGGAGGGAAGAGTTTGAGGAGGAGGAGGTGGAAAAGGATGGGAGGGGGGGTGGATTTTCCACTTGAACTTGCTCTGCTCAGGGCATTCGCACAAGCGCCGCTTTTACATTTGTCCGAACGCTGTCACAAAAGTGCTCCCTGGACACTTCAGAACGGTTGCATTCCTCTCCCCTTTTTCTCCCGGTCGCGGATCCCTCCAGTGTCTGTCTCTCATTACTTTGTGTAGCTCGACACGCAGACAGACCCCACAGAAGCGCAGAAAGACCGCAGGATAGAAAGAATAGTGGTTGCGGATTATTTCGGGACAAATTAACCCCTGAAACGGAGAGGGGACGTCACGCTTCATGACTCTTTTGCTCGGGAGCTTGTATTTATGGATCCACCTGGTCCTGGCGCCTGGAGCCTTTCATCACGGCCGTTATTAACATGACAGCGGAGCGTCCCACTCAATATAGCCCCTTCAGTCTCCACATGCGGGCTAATATCTCCAACCTGTTTGAAGGTAGCGCCGAGATGCTTTAAAAGCCCCCCCTCCCCCTCTGCTTCTCGCTGACCCACTCGGCCTTCCTCATCGGTTCCACCTGAGTAATGTGACCTTTTGACCTTTTCTTTGAGGATTAAGGAGAGGCTACTTTTTTTTTTCTCCCAAGGAACAATGGCGGTATTTTGGCGCCCATGATTGGTATTTTGGATATCTCATAAATGTAGGAGTGAGTTTGTAAGCAAGGATTAAACATATATGGTACTAGTAAAAGGTTGTACACAGTTTGAATTTATTTTCTACATTCTAAATTATTTTTTTACAATTATGAAGTAATTGTGGCATTAGATAATCAACTAACATCAGCAGTCAGATGTTATTTTAAGTATTACAGTATTTGTCAAGTGCGTTTGCAAAACCCATTAAGCACCATGATGAAACTCGCTCTCATGAAGAAACAAGACCAAAGACCAAAACCATCCTTACAAATCACCAATTAACAAACAGCAGCTTAGAGCCGTTATGAAGGCTTTACAGAGCATAAGTAGAAGACGCATCTCAATATCAACTGTTATCAGTATCAACAGTGTGTTGCATATTTTGGATGCCTTGAGCATTCAACTAAAGAAATAAAAATCAGGATAGAAGGTGTGTCTATAGAAGCTTTTGACTGGAAATATCTGTATATACAGAGAAGGTGAAGGTTAGAAACAATTTACTGGATAGTATAAAGCATGAAAGAATATAAAACAGTTTTTTATTTGTTTATTTTGTCAAATTCCAAAATATTTCATTCCACTTTCATTCTTCTAATGAAGTAAAACAAAAATCAGAAAGTTAACTGTCTATATATAGATTGTGGAATATTTTTTTTTTAAAGAATATGACTTTATGTTCACTGTTCTAAAAGATTGACCATACAAAAAAAAAAAAAATTTAACCAATGTTTGAACAACAGTTTTTATTTGCTTTGTTTTTGTTTGTGCGACTAGAATTTTTTTTTATTATGAAAAGCATTTTATAATTGTACAATCACAACTATATAACTTTACTACCAAAACTGAGAAATCTAATAAGGAACAAGAACAACAAAAAATAGTATGATACTATGAGACTCGCATTCTTAGCTGATGTTTATTGCTAATGGCAGACTTTTGGCTAGACAGAAAGCAAGTGTTTTTTTTTTTTTCTTTAAAAAAAAATGGCTTTAGGCCACTTTGTGCCTCTGCTAACTACAACATAAAGAGTTAAAGCTTACAGTTAGCACCTCTTCACCCTTTCTCCCCCTTCATGCCCATCTTTGTACACACACACATGCACACTCTTCCCGTAGCCCGTCCTATCCTTCTTAAACCCCTAGCTTTTTTTCTAACACGTTCGGTATTCCCCTGCACAGGGTTGTAATAGCAGATTGTACAAACAAGATGCGACGGCTTGTTTAGCGGCCGGAGCCCAGCGAGAGGAGGCTGATGAGGGTTAGCGTGAATAAACAGATCGTAATGCCTATCAGCACAAGAGAAAGAGGGAAATACCAGGAAGGAGGGAGGGAGAGGCTTGGAGGAGAAAAACGGTGTGTATGTGTGTGTGTGAGTGTGTGTTTGTACAGCACAGACCAGTCCTCCCTCAGTGAGCTGGGTAATTCTTTCTGACAGGGATAAACAGCACTGGGATGTTGTTCCCAGTGTGCAGCACTGAGGTGTGTGTGTGTGTGTGTGTGAGAGAGAGAGAGAGAGAGAGACTCTTTCTCTAGCCATTTCCTTGTCATTTTTTCAATTATCCTCTTCCCCCCGCGGAGGTCCCTGAGCTCCGCCGGTGAGCTTCAAGACAGGTCATTTAGATGGAGTGTGCTGTTTATATTTTGATTATATGTTCCTTTCTCCTCTATCACTCTCCATTTAGTGTCAGGATAACATCACAGACAAGAAACACACACCCACTTACACACACACACACACACACACACACACACACACACACACACACACACACACACACACACACACTATTACACACTAGCATCACAATTACACACTAGCATCAGCTAGGCTCTGGGGCTTGTTAAAGCAGCGTGAATCAGGGAGAATTACTCTGACAATAAATTTGCCCTCTTGCTATGGAGCATGCCACAGAGGGACAGTTGTATTTATTTCCTCACCAATATCTGACAGTTTGTGTCCGCCCTGTCTGGAACAGCCTTCTTGTGCGTATAATGTGTGTGCGCGTGTATGTGTGTATGTTTGAGAGAGAGGGAGACCTCCATGCGGTCTGCGTGAGTTGCTGTGTACTCCTCAAACCCGATTCCGTCATAATTCACACTAGTCGTCTAGTCGCAACTCCTTCGCAGTCTTTAAAGCACTAGACCTTCATGGCCCTTCTCTAAATTCACCAACTTTAAGCACCATTTATCAGATTTTCCCCCTCTTTATATGGACGAGCATATTATTCCTCTCCGGCAATAAAAAACCTTTCAAGAACTCAGCCAGTCCCAATTACGGCTTTATGGAGCTGATTCGCCACGTCTGTTCAAAGTTTCGCCGCATGTTTTTATGCACGCTTGCTGCGGGCTTTTTCTCTCCTCATTCTCCTTCCCTCTCTCTCTCTTTCTCTTCTAAGGGTGTGTGTGTGTGTGTGTGTGTATGTATGTGTATGTGTATGTGCTGCAGCCCTACGTGTGATAATTACCCCGTAATGTGGAATGGCAGGGAAAGCTCTAGAGGATGGAGATGTATTCATCATCCATTTATTTAAATACCATAATTTAGTGTACCGCTCATTACCGCCTGGCTGACCTTTTCCGAAGAGAAGGACTCTCCTCGTTCGTGTCCCTACGCCGTCATTCTCCTTACGACTTTTTCCTTCTTAAGTGGGAAGAAAAAAAAACGTGCCATTGTCTTTGTTCGGTGTCATCTACGGAATTATTGGCACCCTCGGTGAAGATGGTTAATGAAGGTCGCTGTCGTTAATTATCTTAATCTCATGCTGGAATTATGAGAGATCTGTTTTTTCTCAAAATATACGAGGGGCGTTCAAGTCAAAACAGGACTTTCTTGTGAATGAAGGTGTAAAACTGATTGATTCACAGAAGATATCTCTTTTTTTCTGTAAAGATTGCAAAAAAGCCATACGACTGTGAATGCCGGAATCGTGGTCGAGGTGTTTCTGCAGTCGTTCCCTTGAACATTCAGACAGTGGAACGTCTTGTCCTTGAAAGTCGATGGACGAATTGGTGCCAACTCGCAGAAGAGATGCATCTGTTTGTGGGAACTGTACTCACAATCATTCACGAATACCACTTTCACATTACAGGAACCGGGAGTTATTGCTGCAGTACATTTGTGGCCTTGTTTCAAGAAATTTCTGTATGTTCGGGACATTAAAGGAGTTCCTGGGAGGCTAGGCCAGTTCAAATGTGAGGCGGGCAGAAAACTTTCTACTTGGTGGTATCCAAGTCCTAGTGAAACATTGGGATAAATGCACTAGTGTAGCAGATGATTACACAGTATAGCAATAAATGCCTTTTTTACTTTCATAAATGTTTTTTGTTATTTTGCGCAATCAAATGACCATTTTCAATTCCATTTTTAACAAATCCTCATCAAGGTTATTTCCACCTATTTCTTGATATTGTGATTTTTGGGGGATTTGGGTTCGTAAAGTTAATCCGTGACCCTTCTTGATCAAAGACTTACATTTACAATATTCTGCTCAGTTATGGAGAGTCCCAGATCCTTCAGCAAACTAAGTTCTAGTGGCGTCTGTCGAACTGCAGGCATTTATGTTCGTGGTTAGATAAACATCTTTACTCAAGCTTTTTTTCTTTCACATTTAAACGATGTCACTTTCCAGATTTGGATACATGGTGACTCTATGTATCTTCTACATCTGAAATCAGTGGAGACTTTTTTTTTTTACATCCCGGTACACACTCTCCTTATTCTGCATGTGTGTGGTGGCAAAATACCCCTATGTTCACTTCCAGGCAGATTTATTAGAGCTCAGATTGTTTTCAACGTCTTAATTATTGCACTGACAGCAGATATGGGAATATTCACACATGTTTTTTTTTTTTTATAGCCAGTGCTGAAGGTTTTTATCATTTAATGCGCATTCACTAATCCTCCCCATGTTGATGAACGCCGGGGGCAATTTGGCTTCTGTGTCACCTCACATTTCTAAAGTAAAATGGGAAGTCATGGATGAGCGCTGAAAAGTTCCTGAACTCCTTGATTGAGCTGAAAAAGGTTAGTGTATAAATAGCAACACTTTTCAGTATCTCATTCTATTCATACGATACCTGTAGCTGCCATTTTTTAAAACTTAAAAAAAATAAAATTTTATTCTTTCAATCAAAGGTTTGGTGATAAATTGGCTGTTAGAAACTTTCCATGTGACATAATAAAGTAGATTAATTTCACACTTAAAGGCTTTGGGACAAAATACAGAAATTCTAGAGTCCAGGTTTCTGAAACGAGTTACCAGCAGGAGTCTTAGCCCTGGTTTAATATTCGTTTTATATATAAATATATATATATTAAAAACGGTAGTACGAATTCTAATAGCCGAATCCTTGATAATTTTGAGCGGCGTCATCATGACAGCGGCGTGGATTATAATTTGTGAGCGGGCATTATGAAGCTGCATACATTTGCGGTAATGGAATATAATAGAGTCGAGCAGCGCAGTAGGGACGCCGTTCAGAGTTCTTTTAAGAGCCGGCGATTTCAGCTTAATGAAAATGAGCCTCTTGGCACTCGGACGGCCCATTGTGCCAAGGACTGATATATTTAAATTGTACTTGTCAGGAAATTCTCTTGTTCTGAGTTTGACCTCTATATAGAAGCAGGCCATGGCAGGATCTGGACACAGCGTCGTCCGAAGCGGCGGGGGGAAGGTGGTGGTGGTGGTGGGGGGGGGAGGGGGGTGCCTAGGATGAGCCGGACGTTGTTCTCCGGGCGTCTTGATTAATACGAGTAAATCGGATCTGTACGAGGAACCGTAATTCATCAAGGACATGGAAAAAAAAAAAAAAAACGAGCAAGAGAGAGAGGACGAGATTAGAACTCATTGAAATGCGCACTCGGTCTCCACTTCTTACTTTATGACCCTCCGGGACGCATCGCTCTTCTTCCTCGCTCTCGCTTTCTCTCTTTCTTTCTTTCTCTCGCTCCCTCGTTTCCCCTCTCTTCCCTTTGTTAATCAGTTAAACTTGCTCTTCAAACAGCTCCTCTAATTACTGTTCCTCGCTCTCTGCAAAATGCCCGTCTCCCCTGCTGCTGCGCTTCTCCTCCCACCATCTCTTTCTCTCTTCCTCTCTCTCTCTCTCTCTCTCTCTCTGGATTGGAGTTGACCTCTGTAGTGTGCTGTGCGCGGACAGGCCTGGTGAATCTTAATGGCACTGGGAAGCTGCAGAGGTGCCACAGACGCAGCCTCATTAAGAGACAATTTGAGATGCTCATAGAGATGGCTCGAGGGGGTGGTAGCCATCAAACACACGCGCACGCACACACACACACACACACACACACACACACACACACACACACACACACACACACAAAATACTCACTTGAAATTTATACAACACTACTTTGAATTTCCTTTCATGGACTTTAATATATTTTTACACAAGGCTTCTTTTTGATTCCTGATGCATAATCTCACAAATTTCACTTTTCCACCACACGAGACGGTTCCTGTCCTGCACACCTGGTTCAGGTTTGTTCCTACAGGGTGTCTAGGACCTAGATCCTGTCTCATAGTGTATCTTAATGTAACTATGACATCAGTTTTTACTATTAAAAACTCATCTGCTATTTTACTGTTCATATTACCAGTAACAAATATTATCATAAAATCAGACATGAAGTAAAATCCTCCTGCACGGTGTACTGTATGAGGAAACCCTAAATCTGATGACGTGATCATCTGGCTCTCGTGCTAATCCAATCACTGCCTGGTTCTTCTCCAGCACCAGCACCTTGTCAGTGTGTGTGTGTGTGTGTGCCTTGATGTAGCAGCATGTGTGTATGTCCTAACCCTCCACCAGATCAAAGCCATCTGTTGTACTCGGTCTAAAGGTGGACATAAAAAACAGCAGCGATAAAAAGTGCGTGACCTCCGCCGCTCAGCGCCGATGGCTGCAGATTTCACGCTACTTCGCACACATGCACACAACACGCTCCTGTCTGGAAGGCAGTCGCCGCTTTTATTTACTTTCCCACCAACCTGTTGGAGCCGAACACACATCCAGGCGCATACGCACGGCCAGGAGAGCCAGGTCGTCTTCCGGTGGCTCCTGCCAGCCCTGGAGAGTAGAAATGCAATGCTAACACACTCACACACATACATACATACATACATACACACACACAGAGCATCACTGAAGCTGTTCTTTCTCTTAACAACTGTCTTTGTCTCTGGTGTGAAACTAAAGCAAAGGGAGAATTCGACTGTGATGATTCGCACCTAGGTCCTCGCTAATCTAGCGCCCATCTCTCCTTCTCTTTAAAAAAAAAAAGGGCATTCAGTGCAAAAAAATGGAAGAAAAAGAAAGAGGACGAAAAAATTAAATTCATTTAATAAATGCCTGACTTGAAATGGTTGGAGTTTTTTTTTTTTTTTTCAGTCTCCTCTATTACGAAGCCTATTCAGCTCGCGAATGAAAGGGCGGGGGAAGGGGGTGGGGGGGGGGGGCGGAAGAGAAATCATTTGCGTCGAGAGACAAAGCCGAACGAAAATATAATTCGGCATTGTGCGCGGGCCTTTTTGTCGGGCGGCCGTCAAGCAGGCTAATGGCGACGCTTTTCGCATGCAAAAAAAAAAAAAAAAACAGCAGTGTCGAATTGCACATGCCGGCGTAATGGGCTCGCTTTTGTGGGATTAGATTATAGGGGCAATTAACGGCGTCAAACCTTAACAACTCAGCATTCAGGCGCGCTGCGATGGAAGGTGTTATAACTCCAGTAATTATTGTGCCCCACAACTGGAAAACGTCAATGAACGTGTGTATCAAATAAAATGCACGGAGCAGAATGGGACACCGATGAGGGATTAATTACAGGGTGGTGTTTTGCAATCCAGGTCGCCGTGACAAGCGGCGCGTTGGCACGATGCCAAGCGTCTGCCACGCTCGAGCTCCCTCACCTCCCTCCCTTTACCTGAACGTCATCCCGTGCTTTCTACACTCGCGCACAAACATTCACGTGTACACTATACAGTATCTGTCTCCATCGACCAGCTTCCACAGACTCTTCCTGAATCTTATGTGCTAATGTTTTTTTATTTTTTTCTTCTTCTTCTTCATTTTTCAGTCTCTGTTTTTATTCACATCATTCCAGTGTTTGTTCGGGTTGATGGTCCATGTTTCAGACGGTTTGCGAACAGGTGTGGAGTTTCATAAAACAAAGACGGATAAGAGAATCTTACCAACGTACCGTATCCATAATGTGCTTGGTGAGAGCATATAACTATAACATCGTGATAGTGCCACATTATAATATCCATATAAGGTAATGAGGTAGAACATATGCTTAGGTGTAGCATCTGTACCACATGGTTTTATAATGCAGGAAAGCATCGTTATAGAGCTTAAGAGTATCGTCTAAAAATGACATGTTGTGTATTTTGAAATTTAAGGTGATTCCCCTCACAATTTGTAGGTGGGGAATATGATGCAGAATCAAAAAACCAAAGCTGTGTGTTTTTATTTTT